>JABASL010000421.1:0-17727 GCA_019775825.1 Neanura muscorum | reverse complement strand
CTTGGTGGATGAGGGTGGTAGGAAAGTGCAAGAAAGAAAGGGGGTGTATTTTTGTTTGAAACAAATGATGACAACCTTCCACAGAAAAAATGCAATGTCCTAAGCCTCCTCCTGTAAAGAGAGACGAAGGCGTAGGACATTGTATTTCTTTGACAACTCATTGCCATCACCATCACCACTTTTTTCTATGCATTTATATCCATTCAATTCATGATTATATTGAGGAATGGTGAATATCCACGGAGACCGGATTTTATAACAAGGTTAACTAGCAGTTTATAAGAACACGGTCTTATAATAAAAACGTAATAATTGTAATAAGGCGATACCTAGAAATCTCGTATTCGGCAACCCCATTTATTTAAATGTTTGTTTCTTTGATGGGTTATTGCTCTTTTTAACCCAAAAAGAGTTTGAGCTTGCTATTTTTCATCAGCAAGCCCAAAGGATACTGATAAAAATCTGAAAATGTTATTATGTATCACCATTTATAGAATTCTTAGCGTCCATTTTGAATTTTTGGAGCTAGGAATTGCGTTTTCCGTTAGCTGAAATATTGCAATCGAATATGAGTGTACTTTACAATGAAATATTCACTGGAACACTATATAGGGACTCTATACCGGAATGGTCTAATATGCAAGGGTCTTATATCCAGGTAACTCTGTTATGCAATTCAATATTAGAACCATTCCAGCAACTCCAAACCAGGTCTTATAACCAGAATGGTATTATACACAGGGGTCTTATAAAAAGGTTACACTGTACCATGAAAAATGAAAAAAGACGTCTTAAGGGACGTCTTATGCAACTCCTTATATGTGACTTCCATTATTTGGTCTTGGAGGAGATGCCATGGGTCCACAAGTTCTAAAAAACAATTTTTTGTCTTGATTAGAAAAACCACCTTTACGTGGGTCATTTTCAAAGTCTCCTTGGATAAATTAGGTGACCGGGAACATTCGAAAGTTAGGGCTTGTTCCAGGTAAACCAAATTTAATTGGAAATTAAGGTTCATTACCTCGGCCCCGGCTCCGAGGTTTCTAAAGATACGTACCAGTAGAGGCGTGAAGGCGAGGTTATAGCTCAATGCGTTAAAAAATGCGTTTATTTCGAAGAAAGTAAGAACTTCCGAAATGTCCCCATTTAGCGTTTCCGAGAAAAAGAGTAACCTTGAAGTTTCACATGGGAGAAATTGACCCAGATCAACCCGTACACAATAGTGATCAGGTCCGTCGGCAACCTATACTTTAGTGGATTTTCCCGACGGGGTCCCCCACCAGACTCGCCATAATTGTGTGTAGTGTCGAATTGGGTGCCCGGCGACGAGTGGGCTAGGAGTCAGGATCTTTTGCCCTTGGATCTGCACGTATGGCGGGGTCTTTGGCCACTCGGCAGGGTTTCTGTTTACGGTCCGGAAATAATCTTCAGACAGAGGGCTTCCTAGTAGCCATATCAACGAAGGACCCCAGAAAAAATATTGTACAGTTTTAGGACCCATCACAGAATACGGATTGGAAATTCGCCCAGAGGATACAAAGTGTTGTTGTGTCTGTTAACAGCAGTTAACGGTCAATAGGTCAACACAGAATTAATATGTCTCTGTGAGATTAACAACTTTTGTAAGGGTCATTTCGAGTGTTGCTATGAAACAAAGAATTGTTCACATTGAACTGTGAACTTGCGGAGTTGACCCCTGTCCACGCTAAAGCCTATCAAAATGTCTATTTGTAACAGCATTAAACAAATTAGAGTTCGGTTGAAAGGCTACAGGGATCCGTCAGGTTTGGTTGTAAAGGGTATTTGATAGTTCAGTGGGTCACACCGTGTTATGTTTGTCCGAATGGGTAGCACTCTAGCTTGGTAGGAATTACTTTTAGTGTTTCCGTTTAATATATTTTTGCCCTTCCAATTTGACCCCGAAGGAATTCAGCCAGGATAACTATTCTAAATAGTCAACTGGTTCAGGACCTCTATTATTAAGTAGCTAATGGTCTGTCGTTGTAACAAGATAAAAACTAATGTGGTGGATTTTACCATTCTGCTATGAGGTCTCTTAGACCCTGGATGGTATAAGAGGCCAAAAAACCAAGTCTTGGCTTCCCTAACCATCAACGCTTCAAGGGGAACCCAAATTTGGTCATGGAAAATATGGTACTCAAGGGACAATATCTAATCCGCTCATCCGTGTACAACCATTCGACCTGAGGTCCCTGAGATGCGTGTTCAATGGTCTGTCGTTGTAACAAGACAAAAACTAATGTGGTGGATTTTATCATTCTGCCATGAGGTCTCTTATACACTGGATGGGTATAAGAGGCCAAAAAAACTTACTCAAGTCTTGGCTTCCTTAACCATCAATGCTTCAAGCTGTTTCTTTAAGAGAGACCGAAATATGCCATTCTAGTGCATGCTCGGCGCGAGTCTCACTATCCTAATTTATAGGTAGTGAGCTCCCTCTTACAAACAAACATACATACATCAACGCTTCAAGGGGAACCCAAATTTGGTCATGGAAAATATGGTACTCAAGGGGACATATCTAATCCGCTCATCCGTGTACAACCATTCGGCCAGAGGTTCCTGAGATGCGTGTTGCTACGGACGACAGGCAGTCGACAGACAAAAATTTGCATAAAGTAGAGTAGCTATGGTAATAAACATTTTCCCCGAATTTCCGGTAGGGTATTTGAATCCGGTTGAGAGTGGGTGAGAGATTGAGGATATTTTTTCCTTATTAGGAACGTAACCTACGTAGCTTACGCTAACACGCAATCTGTCTGTCTCTCCCTTTCTCTCTGCCAACGTGAGTTCGCACATTGTTAACCAAGTATTTACAAGACAGCCTGAAATGAAGACTCTTCTCCGTCGTATGGAGCAGAGCAACATCAGTTTTTAATCTATTCTTTTTCCGACTTTCGCATGAACCAAACAATTATAAAATGAAATTTTGAAACTGTACTAATAGTTCGGCGCGCTCATGTATACTTTACTAGAAACGTTTTAACACGGTTTATTTTAATGTATATGTAAAATGATGGATCATTGTTGTGCGTGTGGAGACACTGGAAATTCCTGATAAAAATTAATAGATATTATTCTAAAATTATTTTTGTTTCTTTAGGTTACGAAAGATCGCTACAGAAACTGTACACAACTAACTGGTTATAGTTTTACTTTTACGTACCTCAAAAAAAAACTCAAGATAAATGGTATAACATATGTTGGGTACGGGACCTTCTGTTTTACTTTCGGTAAGACACAGTTTAAAAAGCATCAATTTGAAAATATTTCTGTTCCGTCCATTGAATTGGCCGTAAATGAAATAACTTTTTAGAAAATCTCAAACCTTTCGGTCGTGTAATTCAGGGTTTTACAGTTTTGTGACTTTATAAGTTGTCGTAAAAACCGGGAGCTATATTTTCATATCTTATGCCCTATCCTAGTTACCGACCTATTTGTCATTTTTATATTATTGTGCTCCTTAGTTTTTCCCGGTTAGGGAAAACCCTTCACGGGGAAAATTACCCTTTAGGAACCGGTTTAGGCAATTGATCGTGTTCGGCTTCAGAAATCCCGGTCGCACCAACCTTGTGAACATTACAACTATACCATGTGCATTTTTTGTATACTTTATTCACAGCTAAGACAACGGACCTGGAATGGTTTCAGACGCAAGTACAAACAGACATCCGTACCTACGACAACGTAAGTTTTTTTTCCTTTTTTACAAGTTGAAACGATTTAAATTGTTTTTTATTTTTATTTTATCTGTATTTTAGCTACAATTGTGGGCTGATGAAGTGGCCTCTATTCGTGCAAATTATAAAGAAAAGTTTGATACCGTCCATCGAATACTGGGCAAAAATGTTTGGTTTAAAATTACTGATAAATGTACGAGAAAACAGGCTGTTGGCATTCTTCAGGCATTTAAAAACAAGCTAGAGGCGAGTCTTATTTTATTCTCATCCAAAACTTGAATTGTTGCATGTAATTTTTAAATTTCGTGTCAATGATTCGTTTCTGGATACTCCACCTAATTACTCCGTCAATTCTAGCTTAAAATCTTTTTTGAATGCCGTAAACTTTTAGGTTATTAAGTAGCGTATGTGACTTTATGGGAACGCTCTGCCTGTGTGTCTGTTGGTCCCAACCTTCAATAACTTGTAAGGATCCGTACAGATAGGCCAGGTCTGCAAAAAAGGTACTGCAAAAAGGTAGGCCCGGTGGGAACCCTCGGCCTCCACTATCCGGGTGGTGCATTAAGCCATTGTGCTACGAGGGCCATTTTGTAGTCGAAGGCTTAGTGGAGGCTCAAATCTCCACAAACTTAAGATCCAGTCCACAGACTTAAAAAAATATAGAAAAAATATACGACGTATATTGATTCCTTAACGTCCAACGGCTTTAATGCCGCATTCAGTTTTGTGGGAATTCACCCCTTTAACGTGCCCCTCCCCTCAAGAAGTGAATTCTTATCACGCCTAAACTCAAAAGTCACATCTATAAAGGTTATGCGTCTTGTCAACAAGACCAATTTTTCTAAAGGGTTTAAAGATCCTAAGGGTTTCCCAAGGGACCCCTATCACCTCCCCTCCTTCAACATACATACATACATACAAGGGACCCCTCAGTTACGCAAGATCAAATAAACAAATTTTTAATCTGTTTTCACATGTAGATACCTTGTGTTCTGATGATTTAGCCCCGTATTCAGCTTTGTTGGAATTTACGCATTTATACGGTCTTACACAACAATTTTTCTACTTTGTAGTGGATAAACCTATCCCTTAAGGCCCAAAGCCTGAGGCCTTAAGTAATTAAATCCTAATTTTATATAGATATAATTTTTATACAATATAAAAAATTGGATTTATTAAAAGTATTAAGCACTTCCGTGGGGTTCTGATATCGTAACTATACTGAATTGAACTAAAACTATAATTACAGATTTGGAAGTCTGAGTATGTGAAAAAGTTTTGTATAAGATAGCCATGCCAAACCAGAAACTTTGAAATTTTAGAACATATACTATACAATTTATTCTAAATTCAAATAATATTTGTTGAATGTTAGTCGAACAAAGACGCGGTAATATTTAAATTTGCTTGGGTTTGCAATGGAGAGTACAAGTACGATACGTCCATTCTAAGCAGTTCCAATAAGCTGAAATTTGAAGAATCTAAGAAAGGAGAAGGATCATTGGCAATATTGTCATACCTCCCACCTGGTACTTCACAACTTCCTTTTTACCGAATTTTACTGGAATAAAATTATTGAATTCATTAAAACTTGTATTAATTTTAAATAACTTTAGAATTAGAGCCAGTGGAGCAAGTAGGTCTATTAAAATCGATGCACGAACTGTTCAGAAGTGACCGGATTGTCAAATACTATAATGAGGTACCACAAAGTCAACAAGAGATGGACTATATGGTTATAGCTGATGCATGAGTCTATAGGCTATTAATATTTATGATGTATTACATAATACAAGTTTTAAGTTTTCCGAGTTTATTTTTATTCTTCAGAAAACAGGAAAAGAAATGGATGAAACTAAAAACGAAAAACTCATAGGGCACGTACGTGTGGACACGGGAGCACCACAAAAAATGACGGAGCTAAGCTCACCTGTAGAATATAGGACAATAACGCTTTCCTTCGATAATGAATTTAATGCCTACCAGGCTTTCAGGAGGGCTTTTGTTGGAAAACAGGTTTGCTGTTTTATTAATTAAACGGTTTTTTAAATCCCAGTTGAGGCTTTCACGCTTTTTTATGCATCTAACACGCTTTTTTTGTGACAGTTTCGAGAATTTGCTTCACGAATTACACATGTCTGGATTGTAAGAAAATCCGACGGTGGCTTGGTTTCTGATAAAGTGAACACTTCGTACACCTTCAATTTCATTACTGAACCAATTAGTAAGTACACAAACTGACCAGGGGTGCTTGTTACCTGGTTACCTCGGAAATAGTTAAGCTGTGACCATCACCTCCATTGATGCTTAGAAATCCTAGGAAATTTCAATGGCGGAAAATTCAAAATTTGATTTTAGGGAAATTTTGAAAATGTTTGTAGGCCTTTAAAACCTAATTCGTCTATTGGTTCCCTGCCAACTCCTGAATATCCTTAAGGCGGGTCAAATTAAAACCATGCAACTTGAATTTCACCTGAAAGTTTCTACAGTACTATTGCGGAAAACAAAAGGCAGGCTTCGACACTTCCCCTCGATTTCTTCTCCTTTATAGTTGCATTAAGCTGCAAGTTTCTGAATGTTGAGCCGCATAACTAAAAAAGATCATGGTATTGACTCTAAATTTAAAAAAATTTACCACAAAAATTTTTAATATTGCGCCATGGACATACACTACTACTTTTAAAAATCCTAGCAAAAATTGCAGGCCCGATGATCGATTAAAACTATAAAGTGTTTTATATAATTAAAGTATATAAGTACCGTTTATTTTGTACTAGCCGTTCCGCCACAATCAAAGAATGACAAGCCAGATCATGTGCCAACAAATAGCACGGGAGAGAAAACTAACAGTGGGCCTGATACTTCAGGTTTCAACTCCATTTCGCCTGTTGTCACCAAAGGAGGTGATAACAAATCCAAGATTGGTAAAGAAAACGGTAAGTTATAAACACTCAGTGAATGCATTCCAAATTTTTTGCCTAAGATAATTCCAATTGTGTTGACTGGTCTATTGGTTATAATTTCCTGCGAACCCCTGAATATCTTTAGGGCGGGTCAACTTAAACCCATGCAACTTGAATTTCAGATGAAAGTTTCTTCAGTGCCATTGCGGAAAACGAAAGGCAGGCTTCGACTATTCCCTTAGATTTCTTCTCCTCTGTAGTTGCATTAAGCTGCAAATTTCTGAATGTTGAGTCGCATAACTAACAAAAATCATGCTATTGATTCTGAAAATTTGGCCACAAAAGTTTTGAATATCGCGCCATGGAAATCCACTACTACTTTTAAAAATAATGGCTACCCTGATCTATTTATTGGTTCTAAGTTTCACAATTTTCTGAGACAATGTATAAAAGGACCACTGGAAGTACTATAATCGACAGGAAATGTAAATGCGCTATAATGGGCTCCCTTATATAAAAATTGAGTTTTCATTTTTTTTCGAATAAATAATTATAGGCGAATTAGTTAATTTTTTTGTAAATATTGTTTTCCAATCATTTTTTTTTCATTTTACACTTACAGGAATTGTACCAGCTAAGGAACGCGGAATTGAAATTGGAAGAGAACGATTCCAAGAAAAAGGTAAACTTTCTTTATGCGCATTAAAGAATTCTGCAATCACGCGATAGGGCTATTTCGAGTAGCCTATTCATCAAATGTACAAATAATTTTTTAATCCACATCGTTAGTTATGACCCTTCTGTCAACCAGTTCGACTCAATACCACCATAACTATAAGAGGAACTATACAGCTTGAGTTCGACTCACTTTTTTCGTGTTCAATTATTTGTAATAACCCGTTGTCGGTGGTAGCAATGGTATAACGGTCGGAGTCTCGCGAAAGTGTAATTCTCTCTTTATGACAAAAAAATATGGACTGTGCAAAAGTAAAACGGCGTGTAATTTTTATGCAAAACTGCGAAAACCGATTAAACTGAAATTCGAAAGTGAACTTGAGACCACAAGCACGAGCTCGTAGATGCTATTCGGCGAGCGGGCGATCCTTAACAAAAATCAGGCCATATTTACACACTTATCTAGACTAAAGGAACAAGACCTTACCAACGAGGAAGGGATTTTGGCAAACAAATTATTTTACACATTCAGTGTCCCGTCCTGCGACAGGTTTGGGTGTCTTTGTGTATAGTCCCGAGTATAACGCCTGGCCGTATATTTAGCCTGGCCGGACGAACGGAACTTTTTGATTTTATACTTACTTTAAAGTGACTCCCAAGCTGGTAATGCTCCCAGTCATTTCATTGTATTGAACTTATTCTTTGGAACATAATACCCACATGGGTATGCGACAAGGTGTTCCAGATATAATATGTATTCTACCTGTGCCTGTTTTAACGTACCTCTCAAACCGTATAATTAACGCAAGAGTGCACTTTAATTGAATTAAACAAAGGATTTAACAAAAACCAACAAAGTATAATTTATTTTACCAAATTGAAAGCTTCATTGTGAAGTAAGCTGATTTACATGTATCGGCACCGGGCGTAAGAAACGCTAGGTTTTTTGTAAGAAAGGGTATTACCTCTATACCTACAAAGTTTAATTCTGATCTTATTTATGTTAATTTTAGGAGCTCCTAGTGCGCTGGAATTAAATGCTGCTGGACGACCCGCCTGGACACCAACCCGTACACTGTCAAGCACAAAATTGCAAACCCCTCTACCACGTCAAAATTCCCAACTACAATCCGACACACCTGACGCAAGTAATAGCGGCCCGACATTTGGTACACAATCTGGGTCACCTCAGATTGGACGACGATGGGATAAACAAACCAATGGTATGCTGTTTGTGTCTAGGAAAGACGTAATATTTGCACCCTAAACGTTGCATTCGTCAATTTTTTGAATGCTAATCGTTCACGTCGACGTGGCAGCTGGTTAGACCACGCCTTCAGGGACGTTCGAGTAGAAGAACCTATGTTAGGGTACTTGTACACCTGTTTGCCATATTTAAAGCATTCTTCACACCATTTTTTCAGAAACAGCTATGGTCCTCTTGAGTCGATATACCCAATGCTGCAGGAAGTTTCCAATAAAAAAATAGCTCAGTGTGGGAGGGGGGGAGTGACACAGGGGCATCAGTTATAAGAACATCACAACTATTACAATTACTAATTTTAGTGAAAGATATATTGCAAATTTGTTTTCAACGCTGCAAAATGAGTTTTGTATTTATTATGCCAGCGAGTTAGGATTCGGAACCGCAGTCCTGATCGTTCGTACAATGTCAATATCCCGCTTTGGTCCTGGTTATTACGACTGGTGTATAGTGTTTGAAAGTATTTGAGAGTGATTTACAATTGGGGAGCCACAGTTTTCCGCGACCCTGATCCTGAATCCATGGTTGACAACAGACTGGAAGTTTAGCAGACGAATGTATCGACATTCCGCGAAACGAGTAAAAAGATAATTTACGTATGAACTAGCAGCTTTTGATTTTGATCCCACTTTCATTGCTTTTCCCTGACTCGGGAATACCTCAAATATATTATCCCTCCTTTTCCTCATGACCTTCCGGATAGTGCACGGGCTCCCAAGTTTTGTCGTCAACAATCCCCCTGAACCTGGTTTCCCCATTACTGCTCCTCTGGACAGCTTTGTGAAGACCTAGAATTGAATAATTTAAACACTGTAAAAGTTTCTATTAAGTAATACGATTGTTTACAAGTATGCGTGCTGACCTTAAGTAACCTTAAAAACACTCGCCAGGGTGGTATCATCCGTACTGCCACAAAGTTTATAATTTATTTTATTTATCTGAGTTACAGATTCTCCGATTAACGTGCCACCAATATCGCCTAGCACACCGAACAAGGAAAGACCGCAACCTGTACGTAACATTCCCCCAATTATACTTCCATCACATCAAACCGGCCAAGCCCCAGCCGTAAATGGAGGAAGTGGTAACACGCAGAACGCTAATACGCTATCTGAACCACCAACATATAGGACACTCCCAAAAGCTCCTGGTAAGCTTCTTGAGGTTAACAAAATGCATGCATGCTTTGAAAGCCAAAAACTTGAATTAGTCAATTCTTTGATGGCAAATGCTTGACATCAACACATCAGCTCGTTATGTAGCGTCTTCCAAGGACGATCGGAAACACAAAACAATATTACACCCCAAAAATTTTTTATGCGAGCTCTCAGATATTCTTGGGGCGACATCCCTAGAGCTGCTGGTGGTCCCAGTTGCAAAATAGCTCACTATGAGATCAATACTACAGGGGTGTCTGTACTCTATATTGAGATCACAAAACTTCTAGGCGCGATCGACAATCGAATATATTAAACATATTTATAAAAATCAACGAAATAAGCATCATTTAAAATGTAACGGTCATTCCAGCTTCAAACCCACTTGAGAAGGAACAGGAAATACGAGTGACACCCACACCGCTAAAAATGGAAGTTGCTAACGTGCCTAAAAAATCACTGCCTACCTCTATACCGCCAACTTCGCCTACTTCAACGGGCGGAAAAGGTAATAATACAGCGGACGGAAACACAACCGGTACTGTGGGTGCAAATGATATGAAGACCGGGGGTGGAGATGTTAACAACATCACCGTTGCTGCAGGTATGTTATTCACTTTGAGGGATTACGTTCTAAATTCCCTTACTACAAAGAATTCGAATTGTATGAGGATTAACATAAACCAATTAACCGTCGACGTGTTAGTGTTTGTTGCTTGAGTCTGAGAAGAGTGCAAGTACGCACTGGAAACCTACAACAATTTGCCCTGTTAAACTCACGCAATTATCGAGCGAATGCAATAATTCATCAGCAACATCAAAGAACTCCAGTTTTTAGTGCTTTCAGGTCAACATGTACGGGCAAAGTTGTGCCACCGAGCACTAATTTTAGTGAACGCAGAATGTAACAAAAATGTGTTTTCAACGCTCGAAATTAAGTTCTAAGTTTATTAAGGCACCACTAGAAATGGGAGTGCATTTTTGATATTTTAACAAAGATTTTACAGGAGACTCGTTCAATGAAAATTAACTGCTTGGTTAAAACATAAAATTAGACATCCAACAAACATAAAATAATGTGGCAGGGTCGGGAGACGGCTGGAACCCCAATAACTACGCCACGTTGCTTAATGTGCAGAGTAAATGTTTCTGAACCATTTGACGCACCTTGAAATGTTCGGAGATCCAAATCTCTTGCAGCCCTGCCCCTAAATCTATGGTTGGCAGTTGATGGCAGGCAAAATTAGCCTTACACGGTGAATGAACCGGCAGTACACGAGCTTTGTAAAAGCACCGTTGCAAATGAAGTGGCAGCTTTATTTTCTTTCTGAAATTACCTTCATTGCTGTCCTGATGGTTCAGGAGTGCATGAAGTATCTGAGCCCTCCCCTTCCGAGTGACATTCCGGATAGTCCACGCAGTATTGTGGTTGTAACCAGGCTCTAACGTTATGTCGCCAACGTCTACCTTGGCTGATCACCGGACACCTCTGCCACGAATTAATCTTGATATTCATTATTTGTTTGACCCATTTCCCTCGATCCGGGGTCTTTGCGAATGCCGCTTTCTTCTGCGGCTATTGCGGTACGGTTCCACCTTGTGGAACCTGGTGGCTCAAAATGTGATGGACTGTGGAAGTACTTGACATATTCCAGATTTCAAAAATTCTTCCGCCACTGCTCAGTGGGACTTGGAGCAGTTTCCCATGCGCATAGCATGAGTCATATGGGCGTGAACAAGAAGTTTTCAGAGCATGTAGCTTGTGCTATTGTGGCACTTTGGATCTAGAATGACTATCCCTTGTTCTGTAAATTCTTCAACTTTGGCGGTGGGAGGGAATATTCGGAAGCCAACTTGTTCCAGTACTATTCTAAATGCTCCCATCCCGCCATGACATTAATTGCGTCGCCTCCATCAGAGATTTGTGTAGGGGTGGCATATCCGCGGCGGATCTGCAGAATATTGAGGCCTGAAGTGACATCCCTATACGAACTCCCCCTAGGAACCTTTTGCGACACATCTGTTATTTCATTTAGGGGACGTTACAAATTACGTAATCATTAAGGTGGGCGGGTCCACTTGGGTCAAAGATGACGCTTGATTGCGTTGTGGGTGGGTCGGTTTGAGAAAAGATGACAATCATTAAAAAAACATATTTTGGTGGTTCTCAAAATAAAAAGAGATGGATTGAACCAGTAAGTAAAAAAGTTCATAAACCCGACAACAAAATCAACATTAAAAAAAATTTAGCAAAATTTAGAAGATGACGAAATCTGTTAGATGGGTGGATGTAAGATTACGGTGCGATTAGTCATGGGTGGGTGGGCCCAAAATTTAAAAATTTCGAGATTACGTAATTTGTGAACGTCCCCTTATGACTACTTGAATTTCGAAGAATAATTGTTTTGAATCAAAACGTCGACTCCATTATCATATTTGCATAAAGGGACGTCCACAAATCGTAAATTCAAAAAGTGTACATTTTGGACCCACCCACTCAATCGTATCCCTACCATAACCTTTCCCCAACAAGACCCACCCACCCAACAGATCACGTCAAGTAGTTAATTTAAACTGTGTATTTAAGTATGCATAATTCACAATACAGAGAGGACCATCTCAAAGCGACACCAACAAATCCTAAACAAAAATGCTTTCCTGGAATTTTCGGGAAATGTCGACTCAATCAAATGACGGAAATAATTTCCATACGTACGACGCCCAACCCAGTTAACCCAATTCTCCCCAATAATTTCTGAATTTCACTGAAATTCCACAGGGATCTCGATTTTGATTTAGCTGGGGTCACTATGAGATGGTCCTTAGGGTACAATTGTATACCCTATTTTAACACAAAATCTATATCATGTCAAGGCTCACGTAAATATGGAAATGAACCCCTCTTGCCGGAAACAAAAATTGAGATTTTTTTTAGAAAAATGTCTGCAATTAGCAGTAAACGCCTTTTTGAAAAATGATGATAGCCTTTTTATAGATGGAATTCAAGAAAATTTTGTCAAAACTTGTGTTGAATGGATTACGTCATCTTCTGAGAAACCGATTCACCCACAATTATACAACCGTGATCTTTGACCCTAGGGACCCCACAGGTCCGAGATTACGTAAAAACCGATGTTTAGATTTTTTTATAATTCAAAATGAGTCCCAAACTGTTGATGCACCCGGTGGCCTCAGCGTACTGAATTGGGCTGTAGAAAACGATACCCGCATGAGTGTATAACGAGTTGTTCTGGATGTAATTCCCCATGCGCCTATTCATATACCCCTCAAAGCATAAAATTAGTGCAGGAGTTCCCGTTTTAGTTGTATTTAACTAAATATTTAATTAAAAACCTAGCATTGCACAATTTAAATTTATTAAAAAACTTGTAAGATTTTGTTAAGCTGGTTTACTTTAAAAGTAACTTTTTAAAAAATTCACCAGGAAGACATCATCTTTACTCCTACAAACTTTAAAATTTATTTCATTTATTATAATGCAGGTACTCCGAATAAACCACAGCCAAATACACCTGGAGATCCTGTCGGGCACATAAGCAAAGCTACACCTAATATTATCCCACGTGGACTGACTAGCCCCACGCAGACGCGTTCGCTACCTCAAAGGAGACTAGCACAACCCGACCTTGGAAACAATGTCGCACGGGAAAGTGTGGATGCGCAATCTGCACAACTAACTCAGAATCCACATCCACTTCCTCCAACCGTTGGTAAGCTTCTTCTGACTAAAAAAATGTATATATGCTTTCCAAGACTAAAACTTGAATTTGTCAAGTTTTGTATCGCAAATCCTTGACATCAACGCAGGCGCTCAACAGGCAGCGTCCTATTGTCACGATTGGAAACACGAACCAATATTAGAGTACCCTTTTAGAATTCCTTGCCATATTTACAACTTATTCCACTCAATTTTTTTTGTAAGCGCTCTGGTATGCTTGGGATTATTCAACTAAAGTTGCACACCCGGTTGTAGAATACCTCAGGGGGGGGGGGTTGAAGGACAACTGTACATCAAAACACTTGTGGACGCGATGGGCACTCGAAAATATTAAACTAATTTGTAAAAACTAAGCACTATTTATGATGTAACAGTCATTGCACCTTCCCAAAACGTCAAGAAATTGGAAGATCCTGATACAATCGCAAGACAGGAAAAGGAAGCTACCCCTATAACTCCTACTCCGGCGAGCGGAATTGATGATAATAGCGCTGGCGGAATCACAAATATTACGGCGGGCGGAGATGATAAGAATACCACGGTCGGGTATGCTAACAATACCACCGTTGCTAAAGAAAATGGTAAGTTACAAACTTTGGGGGTCTACGTTATAAATTTTCTGCCTATAAAGAGTTCAACTTTTATGTGGATTGAAATTGACATAAAACCGACGACGTGTTAGTGTGTAAGTGTTGGGTGAGTGTGCGAAAAATGCACGTGAGCATTTCAAACCTAGAACAATATGTTGCGTTAAACTGAGCCAGTATTGAGCGAATCCCTTGACTTATCAGTAGCATAAAAGAACGTTTTTAGTATTTACGGGACAACAGGTACGGGGAAAATTTTGCCACCAATCAGTAATTTTGAACGCAGCATGTAATGCAAATTTATTATCAAAGCTAAAAATTTAGTTCTAAGATTATGAAACCGGCAATAGCAATAGGAGTTTATTTTCAATACTGAAACACGTTTTGTGCCCAATCCTTGAAGGAAAATTTATTAGGAGGTTAAAACATAAAAATATAAATCCAACAACCTTTCCAAGGTAATTATAAATTTTTTGAATGCTTTAATTCTCAACTGTTGAAGGAAATTGAACGAAGTTGGAGTTAGATGCTGGCTGGAATCCCAATAATTACGCCACGTTGTTCAATCGGTTCGGGGTAAATGTTTCTGAAAAATTTGACGCAGTTTGAGTCACTAAGAGGCTTGACGTTGGAATTTTTTTCTGTAGTCATATTTCTACCGCTTCCTTTTCCGGGTATACTTACATAAAGCCCTGTCCTCGATTCCCTAAAATGATCGTTACATCCTCGATGTTCACGCTGGAGTCTTTCCAAGACACTAAGCCTGGCTTCTCGGCAGTGTTGGTTCATGAAATAGATTGGTGCTCCCCTGGGTGCTCGCATTTGGTCCTAGGATGCGGAACATAGGCCCTGATGCTAACATGGGGTAGAGATTTAGGGTTGGAGTGCCACATCTTCTACAACCCTCCGGAATCCATGGATGACAGTTGATGACAAGCAAGTCTAGCCTAACACTGTGAATAAATTACCAGTCCACGGACAGAGTAAAAGTAGCGTTGCGAATGACGTGGCAGCTCTATTTTTGTTTGGAAGTCACTTTCATTGCTTTCCTCCTGGCTGAAGAGTGCTTGAATCTGAGCCCTCCCTTTACGCACGACAATCCGGATGGTGTAGCCAGTATTGCTTGTTGTCACGCTCCGAAGTTATGCCGTCCGCATGCAGTGATTACTGCTTCACTGGACACCATTGTCAAGAATGGATGTTCCTCTTCTTGTAATTGTCGAAATGGATTTTCCTAGTGTTAGGGTGTTTGGTGTCGCTTTCTTCGGCGGCTAGCGCGCCGCGGACGGCTTCTTCAGTTGTGGAACCATACAAGTCGAATTCCCACGCGTAAAGCATGAGTTGTACGGACCTGAACATTTCCATAGCATCAAGCTTGTGCCACTGTGCCAGTTTCGAATCTAGACTGCCTATTCCTTGGTCTGTAAATTCCGCAAGTTTGGCTGTGGGTGGGAGTATTCGGAAGCCAATTTGTTTCGGGTTTCCCACAAATAATATTTCCTTCATTTATGTCAATTTCAGCTACCTCAGGCACTCCGAACTCAAATACGGCTGGCAAACCGAACATAATTCCGGCCAAATCTGAACTCATATCAACTGAAACACCTAGAACTCCTACGCTGCAAAACCCTCTACCACAACCCGATAGTAAAACACGATCCGTGCTTGACGTTGACAAACACGATACGGCATATACACCAAAGCATCCAAATCGGGAGCAAATTCCACTTCCACCAAAACCAGGTAAGCGGTGACTAAGAAACATGTATGCTTTCCAGCCTAAAAGCTTGAATTCGTAAGTTTTTTATTGGTAATATTTAACATCGATGCTGCCGCTCCTCAAGAAACGTCTTTCGGAGACGACAGAAAATAGGAACTAATATTGGAACACAATTATTTGAGGGTTTAAATCATACTTCACAGCTATTTTTCCTGGCAGCGTTCTGGTCCTCTAAACATGATGCACCCCACCCGCAAAAAGCTCCCACTTGTAGATTAGCTCCTCGGGGGTTTCCTAAACAGACTACAACATAACTACGCCTCCTTGAGGCAAGGAATATGAGCGCTCTCTGTCCGCTCCGCTAGGTAAAATCTCAAACTCTGGGTTAAATGGCATGACAATTTTTTGTTTGAACCATAATCAGCTGCGCCCCACGTAAGAACGGCACATACCCTCGATGCCTGGAATTTGCTTTAACTGTGAGTGGATTCTGTCTAAGTCCACGACCAATGCTGGGTTTGCTTTCAGCATGTCTTACGCGAGGGTATTAGCCACGCAATCTGAAGGCGAGTGTACTCTCCATACTGGCGGATTCGCCTCTCCTCTGCTGTGACTACGACCGACCCTTTTTTGGAATTTTGGTGTGACTCAAAATCCCAGGCAAGGCACGCGCAAGGGGAAGGTCGCAAGGCAAGGTAAACTGTACAGCATCCTCGGACATGACAAAGGGAGGGCAGCATCCCTTCAAGGCACCTGCGAGGGAACTAAAAACGACGCGATAAGCTTCCACTTTTCAAGCAATCCACCCGCCTCATGTTTATTTTCTGTTGATTTGCTGAGCCTCCTATTTAGTTCATTCTCATTGGGTGCTCTCTTTTCCCGATCATACAGAGTATGCTCATATTCTTTGTACTTAAGATAAAAAACGTTGTAAGAGCACAATGATGAATACAAAACGTTTTATAAAATAGAACTAATCCAGTACTATTCATTTTGTGCTAGCCGTTTTACCTACACCACAAAAGGCCAAAACGGATCCAGTGACACCCATACAAGAGAAAAAAGAAGTTATTGTAGAGCCTACGATTTTAGGGCCTACCTCCACATCGCCCACTTCAGCAACAACGAAAGGTATGTTATAAACTTTTGGGAGAGTCTAATTCTATACATTGCTACAAAACGTCCAACTTTTGGGTGAAGCATGTAAAATACTTAAACGTTCACCTATCTGTGTTGTAACTTGTTGAATAAATTTACGAACAATGTATTGTACAAACTAAGAATAATGTATTATGTTCAACTCAATTAGAATCCAGCAAATTTCAAAGTTCATCCCCAAATTGTTTTTTTTAAATTTATGTCTGTGAAAAGCGGTTTTTCATTTTAGCTTTAAAGGTATACGTTTCTTTAATTTAGTTATTCGGTGTTTAGTAGCTGGGTTGTATGAGTCTTAAACAATCAGAAATACTAAATGGCTTTCTAGTTTGTGGTTTTCCTAAAGCAGCTTCTCATTTCTGCCTTATTTTTGGAGGTTGGAGCTCTTTTGTTTAGTTAAAATTTTAAAAATTAAAATCACACTCAAAATACTGTGGCAATGATTGTTGAGGCGGGTAACAATGTGTGAATTTACCATGCTGTTACTAAAGCATTGTTATCAAAATTGTGACAGAAATTGACAGAGCTTGTTTGATCCCATTCATAACCGCTTTCGCTATTGCTCCTCTAAATCTTCAAGTGCCACTCCTGTTGCAACACTATTTAAAGAAACCTCTAACTTTCAACTTGATGCAAATAAGCTATCATACGCTACTGCTCCCAAGCCTGGTTGTGTGTTCCGGGTTAACGTCGTTCTACGCTTTTACATCTTGAGTACGATGGTCCCGGTAGCCCATTTATTGTTCGCTGGTTTGCGTAATATAGCTTTATCTATTGAACTAACAAGTCTGCATTCAAGCCACAAAGTTTCTCCGTTCCTAAGTAT
>JABASL010000420.1:1949-17760 GCA_019775825.1 Neanura muscorum | reverse complement strand
ATAGATACTAATAAAAAACTCAATTACCGTTAGTTAACTATGGTTATAAGTAAAGTGGTAAAAACTCACCTCCGGCTTTTTTGTACTTAAATCAGCGTTAGGAATGTCGGGGAGGATATTAACTCTAGGCACTAGTCAGAAAACCCAACTAAAGTTAGTTAACTGTGATTATAATTAAAGTCGGAAAAACTAGCTGAAGGGTTCTTTTTAGTTAAATCGACGTTTAAATTGGTTTTTCTCACTAGTAAAAATGATTAACATCAATCTACCATTCGAAACCTCGATTTAAGCCAAAACCCTCAAGTGAGTTTTTACCACTTTAATTATAATCACAGTTAACTTACTGTAATTGGTTTTTCTGCCTAGTATCTTAGGATTAATACCTTCCCTGACATTTGAAACGCTAATTTGAGTACAAAATAACCGGAAGTGAGTTCTTACCACTTTAATTCTAATCATAGTTAACTAACGGTAATTTGGTTTTGTGACCATTATCTCTGATTAATACTCTCCCTGACATTCTAAACGCGGATTCAATTTAAAAACCCTTCAGCGAAATTATAGTACTTTAATTATAATCAAAGTTAACTAACCGTAATTAATTTTTGTGACTAGTGACTTTGATTACTACCTTGGATAAAAACAACCTAAAGTTTTTGAAAATTATCAACCTTAGTTAGTTAGCTACGACCACAATAAAGTCCCATTTAATTTTAAGTACACAAGTATGATTTTTAATAAGGTGCCTTGTGGGTATATGTTGACTTAACTGTCATCGTTGTTAACAAACTAGGATTGATAATTTCCAATTTTTGAAATAGTTTTTAATCATATTAAATACACACACTAGGCTTCCGGATTAACTTCCGGGTAATTGTGACTTTAGTTAACTAACTAGCTCTAAAACTAGCCCCATAGTGGTCGTAAGTCCGTTAGCTTGACTGAAAGTAACACAGGTGCCAATGTTCATTAGTTACACCGTATTTTAAACAGTAAACTGTAGTTAAAATGTGATTCCCTGTATATCTCATTGGGACATAGAAATTACTTGCCCTCCAGTGAGAGAAAGAACTAGGTTTTCCTGCGAGGAGAGGTGAGTGATATGACTTTGAAAAAAGTCTATTCAGGTCCTATTGTGGAAAAATTTTAAATAACCGGTTGTGTTTTTGCGTATGAAATGAAATCTTCTACTGAATTTGGATTCAACTGTACTTTTTGCAATTTCTGTCTTGTACGCTTCTCAATGACCTCCTCTGATCCGTCCGCCATTTGTTTTGAAGACGTGAGTACAAACTATTTGTGTCTCATCAGTCGGTCAAGTCTTATATACTTGCAAAAAAGGGCATGAAAAATAACGGACTTTCGCCTGGTTATAAAAGAAGTCGATTTGTAGATTTTTTTGCATTTCGCATTTACACTTTTTTGTGTAAGGGTGCTCAACATCAGCATGTCTCGCCAAAAGCCTTTTGGTGAGCTTACCCATTGTTTTTACTTTCTTGTTTTTATTGTGAATTTTTATTGTACATTATACAAAGTTGAGCAGTTGTTCAGTTTCTAATTTTTTATTATTAGCAGAACAAGTGATCAGCCAAAAAGGGGGGAAACGAGGCATAGAAGACACAAGCGAAGAAGGAAGTCGGAAGCGGCAAGCTGTCATGGGAATGACTGGAGGAGGACAGAGTTCTCAACCAGTGGACAAATTTAGCTTTACCCAAAGCTATCCCGAAGGTCAAGAACCGACCTATATGGAACTCGCAGCTGCTGTGGAATACAGTGGACACACTCGTGACACGTTTTTTGATGACGAGAAACTGGTCGTCACTTTTGAATACAGCAAAGTTTTTGCTGCGAGGATTGGATTCGATCGTCATGCACAAGGTAAAAAAATCATCATTTTTCGGATAATTACCTTTTTACGACCCTTGTATATTGTTTTACTTTTATTTATATTTATTTTTTAAATTTTTATTTTAGCCTACAAGCTTTTCATTTCTAAATCCAACCCTGACAGAAATAACACGGTTGCCAGCATCCTCTTGTCGGAGCTAAACGAAATTTTGGACCAAGTCAAGACAACTCTCGTGGCAATCGACGAAAGTGTTGCTAAAAAGGCTCCGCTATTTCATTTTGGATCACACGAGCTCAAGAATCCACTCGTACCAAAGTTTTGGGAACATGATGACGTATTTATAACGTCATCCAACACTGCCCGTATGCGTTTTGTCGGAGCTAAACGAAATTTTGGACCAAGTCAAGACAACTCTCGTGGCAATCGACGAAAGTGTTGCTAAAAAGGCTCCGCTATTTCATTTTGGATCAGACGAGCTCATGAATCCACACACCAAAGTTTTGGGAACATGATGACGTATTTATGACGTCATCCAACACTGCCCGTATGCGTTTTCTCCACGTACTTAAGGACCGCTACCAATTCATCATCAACTCGCCAATTGTCGAAAACAGTCGTAAATATGACAAATATTTGGGCAAGTGCATACTCTAATTTAACCCAAAGACGTTTTTTTATGTAAAATTCTGACGATTTTTTTTTGTTTATTATTCAGGCGCAGTTCTGACTTGGTGTCGTGCGGATATTGACCAATTCTTGCAAGCAGTGGAGAAGATTTTGGTGAACGTGGACCAAACCGAACTTTGAGTTGGATTGCTACACCACAGTCTGCTTTACCCACAAATTAACAAGTTAAATAATATTTTTCGTTAAAGGTGTCGGGACTTTTTTTTTTTACAAATAAATCTGTGCCAACGAACTTTTGGGAGTACATTATATTTCCTTTACTGAGTCTGCAATTTATGCAAAGAATACAGTGTAAACATTGTAGCAAAATTCAGAGCTAATAATTAGTAGTTTCTAATCGTAAAAGGAATCAGCATGTTTTGTCAATTACGCACAGAGAACTACTATTACCGTAAAATATAAATGTGTTCTTACATTCCACTCGGCCCAGCTTTGAGGGTGGGTTCAAACAGCTTACTGACCTAATCCCGCGAGAGAATTCCCTTGCATGTTCGCTCGAGGCAAGATCGTGCAGCCTCTCCCCTGTGCACCAACTTTTGCAAATGAGAAATGTACTTGAGGTGTGCCGAATCAGAAATCTTCTCACAATTTGGAAGATTCGATTTGTTACCACCCGTGGACACGTAGAATAACACGAGCTTCTCAACTATAGTCGGAACGTCTTCCATCTTAATCTTGACATGCTGGCCTTCCCTTTTAAAATGAATCGTCTTCCCTCCGCCCCACTTACATCCAGTCCAATAAGAACTCAAATGATTCATTTCCTTCTCTGATGCAAAATTCTTTTGAGTAGACATGCTTTACAGCAACAACTCCTTTCGCGATCAGTTTTGAAAACCGACTAAAGTGTTGCCAAAAAATTGACAGGCATTTGACTCAATTATTTATGAAACCAAACAAATTTTATTGTAATCACCAATAAAACCAATATCCATTTTTAAAAAAACAATTTACAAAACAAAATACAAAACACCAAATCTAAAACATACCCATTTAATAAATTAATAACAAATTGCCAAATAAAAAAATCCTTTGCACCACATATCTCCCCAATATTTCAAACCATAACCCATATTTTAGCCATATTTCTGGCACGACTCGAAACAAATTACGCTCCTGCATAATTCCTAATAATATCATATAATTACATTTTAAAATTTTTAATTAAAATTCCCCGTACAAACTCAGTTAGTCCCGCAGAAAAACATACCGGACATTTAGTTCGGGGAGTTCGGCGCCAAGCGCGTATCCTCCGGTTGTAACCAACTCGATGCCTTTGTCGTTGAACTTTGCAATAATTTTTCTGAACTTCAATCGCTCATTACCGAATGGAAACTTTCCGTAGTCTTCGATGAAGAGTCTCCCAAACACTGTGCCAGCGTCTTCATCACTTTCACCTTCGTCTGTATCGTCGTCTTCAGAATTGTCCTCAAAATCTGTTTCTGAGGAAGCATATGACAAATCTGATGAATTCTCTGATGAATCCGAATCCGAGCATTTCAAAAAAAGGATAAATTCGTTTATCGAATTTGACTTCTCTCATGCGACAAACCACAATCTGCTGCAAGCCACTTCCGGTTCCATTTAAGTTGCTGTAAATTCCAAATAACAGAAAGCCAATTTTTGTGTAACTGTAGCACGTTCCCAGTTCAATTGAAATGGCACGCACCAAAGCCCAAGCCATTACCAATTTTTGGGAAACTGAACTGACGAAACTGAACAGCCTGAATCTCATCTAAACTGTCACTACCAACAATCACTAGCGATTCGTCTACACTCACTAACTTCCACTTGAAGACACTTTCATCTGAATGCGACAAGGTGAGATTTCTCATGGTTGCGCTATTGACATTCCTAAATTCATAATAACTAAGGAAGCCCAGATATTCCGATAATCGCACAACCAACTCACCAATATTCAATGGATGAGTAGTAAATTTTGTTACCTCAAATTTCCTAAATTTTGGAGCCGCGATAGGGCAGGGATCCGTGTACTCTCTCTTCAAATTTCTCAAAGACAAATGAACACACTTTTGTGTCACGAACGGCACGGATGAAGCACCAATTGGAACTTCAACATTATCCATAGCACGTGAACAAGGAACAGTGTACTTTCCCTTCAAATCTATAAAATAAGAATGGATGCACTTGTGAGGCACAACCATCTTACACCAAATCCAACAACAAGCTACACGCATCAAACATAAAACAGCACCAAATATAAATAACCACGAGTGACACACCTCAAAAGCTGAATTACCAACATATTAACGAACACAACCAAACACCACACGCACTCGGCAATAACCCAACCAATAAAAAATTCAACACCCAAACGCACCTCACGGAAGCAATATAAAAATTCCAATTCCGCCCACTAACAATACAAATAAATACACACACACTCACGCACAATCTACAATAAAACACATAATAATTCAATCAACTACACACGCCTACCTACACCCACCTACAACAGAATAAATATAAGCAAATCCCGTCCCATCCCAGACACTCTCATCTGACACACTACACTCCCACCATAGATAACAGGAGAGTTAATTTATTCCAATCCAATATTTAATGTACATCCTACACTAACTATCGTTGTAGAGCTTTTTGTTACCAGTGTTGGTGTCAGTCACCTTCCCTTTGATGGCACTAGTGCAGTACGGCGTAGTCCTAGAGAAAGGTTTAGTGCTATACCTTGCATTTCCATGGGCTCGTTCCCACCAAATGGCATACAGAAAGTATTGTTTGGTATCTGTTACCAAATTGCTACAAATTGCAAACACGTCCCTGTATACCTATCACATAAATAATCGTTGTCTTCGTCACGTTTCATGCGATAGACGATACGTCCCCTGCTTTAGGAAGCTTGGGAGGTACGTCAGCCGCTTCATATTCCCCTGACGCAGCTTTCGCAAAAACTTCCAGAATCTGAGTTTCCGTTAAAGCTTCCTGCTTCAGAGAAATACAAGTAACGCTCGTTGTGCCTGTGGTGAATGCCATGTCTTCGGCGCCTGATGGAGGTGACTCGTCTTGTGCGGTAGAAATGTTCGGCGAATTTGTCATTTCCTCCTCAGAATTCTCGGAGCGAGGATTCTCCGTAACCTCTGGAACAATTGATTCACTTTGACATGTCCCGTGTTTTCTGGACCTGTTCCCGTCCTCCGATGCTGTTGAATCTTTGTGGTGCTGTTTGGAAAGTTCAAAGGATGAACGATTACCCAATAATGAATTAAATTTTTGTTTCTCACCCAAGATTCAAAGGCATTCCTTTGAGCCGTCAAATTTTGACGCAATGCATTCCCAAATCCCTCTGGGGACAAGGTGTCCACACGATATAACATCACCCTTGGCTGTGCCATTGCAAGCGCAGGTGCTCGTGGTAGCAACATGTGGAATTTGGCTGTTTGTAGGGTCCTGGTCACCGGAGTGTGTCCGGTGCGGTGTGCTAGTGGAATTCGTAAGGTTCATACTTTCAGTCGTAGAATCTGTCAGTTCTGGTGATGTTGATAACGTGCTAAAGCGCTTTGCCGCCGTAGACAACTGCTGTGGCGTTAGCGCCTGTCTTCTACTCATAGCCTATGAAAATAAAATAAAATAAACGATACTGGTTTTAAAAGGAAGGATAAAAACTTCAAGTGAAGCATTGTTCAGTTGCAAGTGCGATTTATTTGTATTTTTAAGAACATAATAAATTAAGCTGGATTCGGGCTTTGGAAAAATGATGGAGGGATATTTCTATTCTACTGCATTATTAAGGAAAAAATAGAATATCTGATTTTCCCAATGCTCACCTTCAAAGGTTCCCCACGCTTCAACTCCTTCACTGACCTTTCTAGAAACTCAAAACTTTTATTTTGCCTGCTCGTTGTGTCTGTCCCTTGCGCTGCTTCCGAATATGCAGCAGCGTAGGCCGTTCCATAGGCGGTGGCAAGCTTATTGTGAAGTCTAACTACGTACTGCCGTGCTGCGTCTTCGTATGCTTCCAAGGAATCGGGCGGGTCCTGGGAGTTTGCGGTAGTAGGATGCCGCGAACTTCTCACGCTTGCCTCGTTGGGGGCAGTAATTCCAACTCTTGTACTTCCCAAGGATTCAACAACAGAACCCAATATTCTCGTCGCACAGGAGGGGTCAACACTTGATACCTGTCTCACCGTTTGCTCGGAAAAAGTTCTCTCACCGATATGGTCCACTGCAGCATCTGAATGTTGGATCGGCCCTGCCTTTGATCCCTTGCTTTGCACTGGAAACGAGAAGGCTCCGGATTTTTTAGGCAGTGTTACGTTGTGTCCACCACCTAGTGAATAATTAGTTATACTTATCTCTTTGGTATTACGCAACTTTTTAGAGTTGACAAAAGATGACTAAGAGACCACGAGAACTCAGCATAAGTTTCAATTCGTTCATTCTCCCTCTTCAGCTCCAGCAGAGTAATAGAATTTTAAAAAATGTACCGAAATTAAAAAAAAACCTTACTTGTTGAACATCCTGAGGCACCGGAGAATTCGCCCTTTCCTGGACTACCTGCATAAGCGCCAGCGTCTCTGTGTGAAGCGTCAATGTGAGTAGGAAGATCTTCAGGGTAAACTCTAACCCCGCAGTAGGGGCACTTGTGCAGCATTCTTGATCCCACTTTAACCATTTCTGATTTTTGAATTTAGTGCTGCAAATTGCTACTTTGTTGCTGGAGAAAATCTTAGCAGTTATTGATCGACAACAAGTTATGGATCCTCTAACTGCTGCGTCATGCCTAGTAAGAAGTGCTGAATATATGAAGAGGCGGGGCTATGACGAGGAAGCCGAACGTTGCTATAAGAAAGCTGTATCACTCTTCCTAGAAGCAGCACAAGGTTATTTTTATGCAAATGTCTAGATTTGGTTATAGATGTAAAGTTTTACTAACTTGAATTCTGACATGCCTGCAGATGAAGTGGACAAAGACTTATCAAGAGAATGTAAAGCGCTAGCTACGAAGTACTCTTCCTTTGTTCTTCCAGCAAGTGTCGATGATTCAGAGGCTGAGAATGCAGTAATGGGACGCGGGGCATGGATAGTTAGAATTGTATTCATGCCTGCAGTGGCTATACTCCGACGCCTGGGTCAAATGCTCCTAGAAATGTTCGGGGATTAACTCCAATATGTTCGACTCTACTTCCTTTAACCACATTAGTTAGGAATAAAGAGTTTCAGAGCTTACACATTTCATAAGTAGTTCAATAATAATTCTCCAAACAACGTTCTCTTAACACCATCATGAAGGTCACGTCAACGTCACCGTTTAAGCTGCACCTTGTAAATAGCGTTGCTATGGTTTTGCATTCATTTGTCACTCCTTCAGTAATTTTTGTATTCATTCTATCCATAATTGCTTTCCATTTCACCCGCGACATCATAATTTGCACAAGTGACATGGCCGAGAGTTATAGCGAATTAGAAGCAATGGAGCAGTACTGCCGGTTTTCTTCTACCTACACAACTACTCAGGTTTTTCTAATTCACTAATTAGCGAACTCGCTTGCGACATGAACATTTTGTATCCTGTTGCAGGTTATATTCGCGCATGCGCGGGACTCACATCCATTGTTTCCTATAATCAAAAAAGAAGACCTGGAAACAAGAAAGGTCAATTATATATGGTTTCCTTTTCTCCTTACGGCTCAAGCTATCACATTCTACTTGCCGTTGTTCTTCAACAAGGAATTCATGAAGAGACGCATTTGCCAACTTCTTATACCCGAATTGGCAAAGTATAGAAGCCAATACATCGCTGAGAATTTTGGGTACAACCAGCCGTTGTTTTCCCGCTACATTGTTACTGAATTCTTCTGTGTAATAACAACGGCAGTGAACATGTACATGACCAGCTGCCTAGTTGGAACCGAATGGTACACGAACACCTTCCTTGAGGCTATCGTGAATGACGGGGATGATCGCACGGACTTGCTAGAACGTATGTGCACCTATTGAATAGCATGCAACAAATCATAATAATATTGTTTCCTGTGTCACAGGCCTGTTCCCTTAAAAAGGTTATATGTAAATTTCGGATCCCATGGCCCTACGGCATCACTTCAAACAAAAGATTATCTTTGCCTACTCCCGTACAACTCGCTGTACGAGAAGATTTTCATCTTCCTCGGGTAAATCTGAACATAACTGCGCGAGTGCTTTTAGTGATAACCATTAGAACGTGAACATGATTTTTCAGTTGCAGGGGGTGGTACATTTTGGTGCTGTTCACCGGGATCCTATCGCTAATTGGATGGTTAATGTTCTGTCTTAGCAAAACACTTCAGCTCGTAGTAACGTCAATTGGGAACGCTCCGCTGCATCCGTTTCTGATTATAATACTCAATAATAGCAAATGCGCGGATGCGTTCATTTTTTTTTAAATGCAATTGAATTTGAACAGCGCCGAATATGAAGAGCTGATCGTTGAAATGGCGTTTTTGAAGGTATTCCCTACAGAGGATAGGAAATCCAAGGAAGAAATGGCGGGCCGAATCTACGAACACATGGCTGCAATTGTTGTGTAAACAGTAGTGACATAACTTTTCTAATGACGTTATTTTATTTGTTACAGTAAGTTTGTGAAATTCTTTTGACTTTACTAGGTACTTCACAAAGTTATTAGTGATTACATTTCATCGCTGTTGATTGTTGGAACGCATACAAGTACAATGAAAGTTAACGTATTTCCTGGGAATTACTTCACTGGGTTTAACAAACTTACTGTAACGGAAACAAACTTTTTGTTTAAAATTGAAATGTTAATTTTAATAACATCGTACTCAGAATTCAGCCGGTCGGGAGAAAAAAAACCCATCTCGTTGTCGCCTTTTGTGTTGATTGTGTATAATTCTGTTGACTAAGAAACAAATTTATGCGAAAACGAAATTGCTTTTCCTCCTATCGACCATGTCAACCGTAGTCGTAAATAGTTTCACATAAGACAAAATATCAAAACAGATATAAATAAGTAAACAAAGCATTGGATTGGAGTATTTTGTGCATGACGGCTTGAGTTACGAACGACCAACCTTTTTCTAAATGTAATTCTTGGCAGCCCAACGACGATACTTATCAGGGCGATGCTTCGCTACCAGGAGACACATTTCAATATTTGGGCAGCTTCTACAGCAATGAAGTTATTCTATTGGTACTTCTGATGTGGAATTAGTAATCGTTAGTGTAATTATAGAACCGTATACTTACGCATGATATTCTGGGCAGCTACATCATTTGGCCTTCACTGCGTGGTGTATCCATTCAGGAATTAACAGGTTGTTTGCTACAGCCAAATTTGGACGTAGATTGGCTACGAAGTGATACGATCGAGGAAGTGTCAGCATTATTTCCCCTGGCTTCTGAATGGTCCTGAAACATGGGATTTTTTTATCCCTGAGAAAAAATGGCGATGCAAGGATATTCTTGTGCCGAACGTACGCAGGACATTTCCAAAACTCCTGGTCCAGCTCGCCGGTTTTTCCCACTTCACGCTCAAATGTGTTCGCCCATGAAGGACGTAAAGCGTACCTGGAATTGAGAATAAATATATATTTACAATGACTATAAATGGTATAGCACAGCGCCCCTTGATTAGAACCATCAAATCCGGAAAAGAGAAATAATTGAATCAGAAATTTTTACTACGTTAATTCCAGCCTCAACACAATTTGCACTCTTCAGTTGCTGAAGCCGCCCCGAAGATTTGAAGGAGGGACGGAAGGTTACAGTCCTCACAGTGCCAAGAGCTGAATTCTTTAGCCGGGGCACCATAAGTGTAGGGGAGAGTCACGCCAGGAATAGATGATGGCAACTCGTCAAGCATTCCTATCGCTTTCGCCATGTTCACGAAGGAATGCTTGATTGGTTGCCCCAGTATGCCATCCAAATATGTCGATGAATTTGTGGTTATCGTGCCCCAGAAATTGTCCTCCAGCACAGCGGAGGATGCCCTTGGAGCCGCTCGTTTTCTTTAAAAAGAAAAAGAAAAGTAATACAATTTCGACAGATTTTTATACTAATATAACCATTACTTGACTTTCTACTGGTATGAGCACGTGCGTTAACTAGGTTTTTTTAGTTTCTGAGGGCAATTTTGTTTTCAGCGACTAAGGAAACTTACTCTTTGCTAGCGAACAAGTCAACAAGGGAAAGTTGCACGTCATCCCTTCTTTCACTCAGGTATAATCCTGTTGTCGATAACGTATTAACAGCAGTGCTGAACGTACTTTCCTTTTTAGTGCCAGCGTGCGTATCAATTAGAGTCTCAAAGACTCCCTCCTCCTTTGTTTTGGTGTAGCGCTCCAATCGCAACTTTTGCAAACTTGGAGTGTTTAGAGCTACTGGCTCCATGGGAATCGCCGGAACTAACTGCAAAATAAGTAGGCCAAACGCTAGCAATATTTAACCATGCTGAATTAACTGCAACTACACAGGAACATTCCTTTACAATTGGTGTGTCGAGTTCGAACTTTGGACGGCGGATCAATTCCCGGATGAAACGCGGAAGGTCGATCATTTTTGCAGGAGTTATTGGATATTCCGGAACATTGGATGCGAATACTCTGGACGCTCTAGTTGTCTGAAAAATAATGATTCTGCATTATTATTATTTTTATAAACTGCTAAGGAAACAGTAGTATTACATTATATGTTTACCGAATTGGCTTCCGCGGTCAACTCGCACCGCTTTATGTGGTAGGCGTGTTTAGAGCCGGATGAATATTTTTTGTCGCACGTCTGGCACACCAGGGTACCTATAGAAGCAAATCATTTGTTAAAATAACGCATCATTAGGGACCTTAAGGCTGAAGAAAATCTCAATTTTCCAAATGTTGTTTTCTTTAAACGGTACCGGAAAACAGGAATTCAAGTAATTTGGAATTCATGGATTCAGTAAAGTCATCTTTTATTTTCCATTAAAGTTAAATTGAGTTAAAGTTAAAGTGTAATTTAGTTAGTTGAAGCTAGACTAAATTATATTTGTTTCGTGTGAAGGTATTTGAAATTGAAAAAAACTTGACTTATAGAGGAGATTTTTAATGCCAGGATTTGTATTTTGTTTCGCCACGCGATTCCCTCCGAATATGAAAAGAAAAGAGAATGGGGTGGGGCTTGTCAGGACTTCAAAATCTCCCAGGAATGGATATAGTGTAAATTTCTACAGGAAAATATTATATTATCCTCTAGCCTAAGGTTTCTATTCAAAAATTAAGGCATCTGAACTGAACAAACATCCAGTGACTTTTGTTTTCGCAAAAACCTGGACTAAAATCCAGGCATCCGAACTGGACAAAAGTCCAATGACGTGTCGTTTTGTAATACCGTGGACAAAAATCCAGGCATCCGGAATGGACAATAACTTGACTTATAGAGGAGATTTTTAATGTCAGGGTTTGTATTTTGTTTCGCCACGCGATTCCCTCCGAATATGAAAAGAAAAGAGAATGGGGTGGGGCTTGCCAGGACTTCAAAATCTCCCAGGAATGGATATAGTGTAAATTTCTACAGGAAAATATTATATTATTCTCTAGCCTAAGGTTCCTATTCATCGGTGTAGCAAATTTTGTACAAAAATTAAGGCATCCGAACTGAACAAACATCCAGTGACTTTTGTTTTCGCAAAAACCTGGACTAAAATCCAGACATCAGAACTGGACCAAAGTCCAATGACGTGTCGTTTTGTAATACCGCGGACAAAAATCTAGGCATCCGGAATGGACAAAAATCTAGTGACTTCTGTTTTCACAAAAACCTGGAAAAAAATCCAGGCATCCGGAGTGGACAAAAATCCAATGACAATTCGTTTCGCACTACCGTGGACAAAAATCCAGGCATCCGGACTGGACAAAAATCCAGTGACTTCTGTTTTCACCAAAACCTGGACAAAATTCCTGGCATCCGGACTGGACCAAAATCCAGTTACGTGTTGTTTTGCAATACCGTGGAAAAAAATCCAGGCATCCGCACTGGACAAAAATCCAGTGACGTGTTATATCGCAATATCGTGGACAAAAACCCAGGCATCCGGAGTGGAGAAAAAAAAGCACTTTTGTTTAGATTAGGTTTTTGATTATAGTGATAAAATACTTTAAATTTTCAGGGCTGGAAATCAAATTTTTTTTTCGATTTGAACCCTAAATTTCAAATTTCAATTCATATTTTAATCTGTGAATGATTGGTAAAAAATTACCGTATGAATGAGTAATAAAAGATTAAAGTAATTATTACAACAAGACTTAAAATTTCAAGCCCTGTAAATTTTAAACCAATTTTGTACACAATTTTACAGCACATATGGCTATGAGTACGTCTGTTGATACTTGATGTAATTACCTTTATCCAAAGTTGATGCTAATTCCATTATTCCGTACCTATATGCGTCAACAGGTAATTTAAAGATAAGATCGAACACTTCCAAAAAATGTGATATTAGCAAAATGTTCCTGCGTGTGAATTTTCAATTCTATGGCAAATGGCTGACAGGTACAACATAAAACTACAACATATGTACGTAGGCTTAAACCTAAACTCACCCCTCACATTTTCTACCCCTCCACTGTAGGCGTTTAAAAGTGGGAGGAAAAGTACCGAAGCATCATAGATTTTTACAGGGTGTCAAATAAGTATTGTGCTTGGCAAAGCCACTAACCACAACCGTAAGTGTAATGTAAAATGAAATATTGGTCTCGGAAATAAATGTCACAATTTATTATATTGAGCTCACAATTTCAATTCTCGGTGTTGCAACACTGCTTTTGCAATCATTTCACAATATCTAGAAAATCTATAACATCGATGCTTCACATTTTTAGCTAATTCAAGATACAGTACCTCTGTTATCGCTTATTTGCACTTGCTAAGCCGAATTTATGTCACAATTTATTAACCGCAAAACCAATGCCCTTAACGCAGTTAAGTAATTGGTTTATTTAAGATGAGTTTAAGCAAGGTACACAACTTGTTATAATGACTATGTTCGCTTATCTTAATTTTGGAATACCTCGCAAGTCGAAAATACGAACATTGGATCAGTCATTACGTGGTCTGTATTATGTTCAAATTCGGAAGACAAACAACAGGAACAATACATATTCCCCACCCTGTACACATTTCTTTTCAAATTTCCAAAAAGTAGCGGGAAAAGCAAATAATTACGTTCTTGCAAAAATTGAGTCACACAAAAAGATCAACTTCGATTCTAATCTATTTCGACATGCGTAGTTGGGCGTCAGTCTGACTTTATTTCACTCTAGATTTATTTTTGCGAGAAAACGTTCGTAAAACTATGATTAAATTTTGATAAATTAATTAATTTAACTTTTAACGTTTTTGAGGGTTTTATAGTCGTTGTGCCAGTGTGCCAAATAATTTTTTTTCGAAAAACGTGTAAAACATATATGAAGATTTTATGCTTCATAAATTATTTTTATTCATTTTCCATGCGTTTTAGACTCAGTGTGCCAAAAAAAAATTCCAAAAAAAACGTTTGTAAAACGTTGTAAATAGAATATTATTATGCTTCATAAATGCCTTTTATTGATTTTCTATTCGTTCTAGACTCGGTGTGCCAAATTAATTTTTTTATGAAAAACGTTTGTAAAACGTTTAAATTGTGTAAATATGATGAAAGACTTGTGTATAAATGAGTTTATGAGGGTTCTAATGAGTTTTGGACTCGGTGTGCCAGAGTGTGCCGCAGTGTGCCTTTTAGTAGATCCCAACGAAATAAGTCCTTTTTATTTTAATGAAAAATACAAATTAGCCTTTGCTTCATTACCTTTTATTAGCCTTAATTTGAAAATAATGGAAAACAGAATTTCCGACACTTATTTGTTTCCATGGTACTTCTTGATGTGCTTCATCAAATTATCCGTCCGCTTGGAATCAAATGTTGATGAACATGCCGGGCATTTCAACTTCGGCTTTTTCGGGATGTTGGATGTTGTGTTTGTATTTCTGTTTTCTTGTCGTAAATGAAGTGCTGCACGTGACGCACCATAATCCTGGCGCAATTCTCGGCGGCGGCTGGTTAACCAAGGCAGGCGGGTCAGGTTGAACCTGAATTACTGGCGGCGGCGGGTTAACAAAGGCAGGCGGGTTAGGTTGAACTGTTATTTGAGCCCGAACCGGTGGGTTAGCCTGAACCGCAGGATTCACAGCGACTGCCTCACCATGCATATTTGCGGGTAACTCGAATAACTGAGGCTGCTCATTCGCCTGTAACTCGAACAGCTGAGGCTGCTCATTCGCTGGGAACTCTTCGAACTGCCTTTGGATGGGCAATTCGTTTCCAAACCTTAGATTTAAAAGCTCCTGGAGTGTTACATCACCAACTTTGATACCTTCGCCAGTGTTGTAGCACATGGGACAAATGTACTATGGCGGTGAACCAGGTTCAATACAGTAGGGATGACAGTAGTGGGTTTCACAGCCCACTCTTCTGAACCAGTAGCTCACCGCGCTGGTGGGTTATACAACACGCTCGTCCATAGCAACAATATTGCTTGTAAATATACCTATCCTCGTTTGGTTGCTTATGACCTCCCGCTGCTCCTCCCGAGGTTCCTGCGTGTGACGGCTTATCACCTCCTCCTGCTCCTCCTGAGGTTCCTGCTTGTGAAGATTTCATTTCGTAAAACTGGGAAGAAAAAAATACATGACGGATTAGTGATCGATTACATAGACTTTGCAAATTTGTATGTGTATTTTGTTTAAAAAAAACTTTCTGAAACTATTTTATTAACTCGAATGAGAGCTTAGATTTTTTAATTTTTTTCTGTAATATGAGTGGTGTTCGTCACTCAAAACACGTTAATGATGTCCATCTTTTAAGAAATTTAAGAAACAAATTATGTGTCGAGTCACTAAGTTTCCGTTGACGATATAATTGCTTTTTGCCCAAAATTTAGATTCTCAATGGATCGCTGTGTACTCAACCTTTTAAAAGGAGTCTTGGTGTTAAAACCAACCACTTTAACCAAGAAGTTTAAGAACGTTCTGGTTCAACCAATTTCTTCAACTGATGATTTTATTCAAGAAAAGTACCGATATTTATATGCAATTTGGGTTCTAATTTTACTTTAAGGGTCCCGATAATTGGGTCGGATCAGAAAGGTGTTAAGTGGTGTTATAGTTATTAAGGGGAAAGTTTTAAGTGGTTTTAAGTGATCTTCAAGGCTGGAATCCGGTGACCTGATTTAATTTAACACTAATACATAAAATTATAAAATGCCAATTCTTAGTAATTTCTATGTATTA
>JABASL010000419.1:0-17779 GCA_019775825.1 Neanura muscorum | reverse complement strand
AAGAAAGTCGCAAACAAGTTCTACACATGATTTCATTCCAGGTGGTAGTTTTGTAATTTAATTTCTAAAAATGTAGCTCTATTTCTCTTATTTTGTATCCCTCCTACTAACTTTCTCCACATGCTTTTCTCACTTTCAAAGTTCACCCTGTTTGACTTTTGTTCCGTTTTATTTTTATTTTTCACAAACATCTTCCAGCTGAATGAAAATAAAGTTTGTAGACAAACTCTCCCTAACTTTGACAACAAAACTCCTGCAATCACAACAAAATAAAGCCTTACTTGGTTGTGATTTTATGTGAGTTGAATTAAACATACCTTGCTCCACTTTTACTCACACCAGAACGAACGATGTATAAAAAAAATTCTGAAAACCCGGATTTGAGATATCAAATTATTACATTCCAAACAGAATAACCATTATTCACTTTATAAGAATCCATTGGATAATTGACAACAGAACAAAATAGACACTCCTTTCCCCGGCGGTAGAAAAATACGTCTCCACTTCACCCTTTTTTTGGCTGCAAAGGATGGTTGCCGTACAGTCTTCCAGCGCAACCGCTGCGCTAACGCTACTCAAAAAAGCTTTCAAATGTATGACGTGGACGGTTTATTATTCTGGCGCCTGGATACCATAGAGTGACGCGGAAACAAATATATGCTTTCGTTCCATGCATAGACTTACTCTGTCACTATATTGAAACAGTATTTTTTGACCTGGAAGTAGAGGTCACGGGTCAATAGGTCAACAGTGAAAGTTGTCCAGCTCGAAGGGACGGTCAACTTTTACTGCGGTCATTTTTGAGGTTATGAGGGCATGCATGATATCCTCCAAAGGGGTAACCCCTTGAAGGGAGCCACTTCCTGTTAAACCACGGTAAAAATTTAATGCCCCGGAACCCGTGGACTTCGTACCTGAAATCAGATTTGAAATTGATTCAGCAGTTTCGGCGGAGACTTGACGCGACAGCCGGACAGACAGACAGACATACAGCCAGACAGAAAGGGAACTCCTACAAACCCAGCTATCGCAGCTTTAATAATTAAACATTATTAAAAAATTAAATAATATTTTTATTATCTATGGTTCCAGTGCCTCCCGATAAGCCTGTGATATACGACACCAATGGTGTTGCATCTCAGAATATTGGACCTTACAATGAAGGAAGTGACCTCATTCTCATTTGCGAAGTCTATGGCGGTAAGCTTTGCTTTAAAATGAATCATTTAGATAGGATTAAGCAAATGCAAGTTTATTGCTGATATTGAACTTGGTAAAAGTTCAGGGCTATAATTTTTTTTTCAAATTTTCTGGGCTATAATTTAGTTTTATTTGAAATAGAAACCTGTCTTGAAATCATTTCGTCTAAAGTATCTAAACTTTTTCTAGGAATGGTTTTGCAATCATTCAGTATTATCTTTCATACTAATTGGGTTTGAAGAACGTCTGTAGAGAATGGCGTGTTTAATTTCGAGGGCTGTAAAATATTTTTTATTAGAAAACATTCCGACCTCAGCGACTTTTCACTCTGGTCTAAAGTGGGAAATAGCTGAGTAATAAATTAAGGTAAAGCATAAAATATGTTGCGTGTATAAACTGTAAAATAGACTTTGTCGAATTTTTCTAGCGTCGCACTTTGATGGGAAGTGCGTGGATAGGATCATTATGCAGCTAATGCTTTTATTTGAAGGGTAATGTGTCATTGGGGATTTGTTGATGGGACGTTCTCACGTGTCCTTTCTTTTACTTTCCCTTTTCTCGATTCGAATTTATTCCATTTCGTAGATAGAATTACCTCGATCTGTGTTCCCAGCTCTGTAGTCTATTCCTAGTTCCGCTAGATTTATAATCTCCAATTCATTCGGTGCTAAATCGACAACTCCAGTCCCTTAGAATTTTGAAAAGATCAAAAGAAAGATGGAAAGCAAGCAGTTGGGACATTCAGGTGAGACACAATTTACTTCAATGTCTTCTTTCAATTTTCCAATCAACTCAAAATTCTTTCATTTCATTTACAGAAAAGGTTTTCTAGCATCCTCGATTGCAAACACGAAAAATTGACAAATAACAGCCAAACTGATTAATTTGAAACTAACTATATTTATCAATTGAAACAAACCCTATACAGCGCATCTATTACTTACACTAGTTTGTGCGAGTATGCGGTCGTCGCTCTGTCACATCAAGTCTCAGGAACCACTGAAATTCGTTTTGGGTTAAGGATAGGAAAGACAGCGAGCGCGTTAAGTGTGAAATAGTCGTAATGATGACTTATAATTTTTTTCATAAAGCCAACTGAGGGATTGTCATGTTGTGAAACCTAACAATGATGCGTTAAGTGGAATCGCTCTGGATAAATTGTTGTTGAAATTATGAGTTATATAAAATAATGGAGTATGATGTGTTTGTGCGCGGTGTAGAAATTCGGCTGAATCCTTGTTTGTGGACTATTTTGTGGATTAGGGTAGTGACAGTGATCGATATCAATGATGATGAAAGTGTACTTGGGAGAAAACAAAGATTGGTCTGTATTGGAAAGGAAAAGTAGCCGGGAGACATATATCTCAATCTGGGATGAGAAATGACTTATAGAGAAATCAAATGTACTTTCTTTACTTTATAATAGCTTTTCTTTTTTCACTTTTGCCAATTCTATTTCAGTTAAGGAGACTCCAAGCCTACCTGCTGTGTCAAATCGATGCACACCCATTTTCTTTCGCTTTCTTTTGGAACCACGGTTCCTATTTCGGTTGTCGCGGAAGCGAAGAATGGCATGGTAAAAAGGAAAATGGCTCCTTCTTGTGTCGTGACTCGAGAGCCCAAAGGAGTCGTTCAAGTGTCCACTCCACTTTTACTTTTCCTTTGTTTCACCTTACGACTGAGTAGCCTTATGCCGCTCAAATCTACTTTCTACGAATGACCTTTCTTTTGTGGACACCAAGAATAAATAAGGGAGCAAGAAATACTTTGTCCTTCTTTGCATGATCTCAAAAAACAAACCTAACATAGATTATTCCACCCAAGCTACATCGTACTCTTCATTTTACTTTAAGCAACTCAACCATTCATTGTCTCCACACATGCAAAACAAGGAAAGATTCAATGAGCAGTGAAATTCTATAGTTCTCTAATAACCTAAACCTGTCGTAACTATGCTAAACACTTATAAAGCTATGTCAGGCGCACTAAATCGTAGACCCACGTCTGTAAAGAAGAGTTAGGTGAAGAAACTTAACTAGCTAACTGTGCAATTACGTAATTAATTATGTAATTAATTATAAAAAGTAATTGAGTAAAAAAAATTACAATTTCATATTAATGATTATGCGCAGTTGAGGGAAAATTCTGTCAAAATTTTAAGACACAATTTCATACTTCCATAATCATACTAATAATCATAATTGCATCGGAGGATAGAGCTGAATTCAGCTTCAATTAATACGAGTAAGTTAACTCTGTCAATAATTCTGTATTCCATGCTCAATGCAGATTGAACAGGTTTTATGAACCTTGGGAAAGCTTTTCATTATCACGCCATTCACGAGTTTTTAATATTAATGTTCGCATTAACTTTTTTTTGATGAATTTAAAGTTTTTAATAAATTTTAAAAAAGGTCGATTCATCAGAAATTTAAGAAGTTAAAGAATTATATTTTTTGTAGATTTAAAGCCAGGGAGAAGATTCATTACGTATAAGAAAGTGCTCTGCGCTTGATCAAAACCAACCCGCCAGATTCAAGACTACAAATTCCGGACAAAAAGTTTATAGGCGCCTTTTGTTTGAAGATTGGTTTGCCTTGTGAGTTTGTTCCCTTCAAACAAAGCTATGAAACTTAAAAGTGAGTTAGTAGAGGATTTAGAAAACAATTTAAAGTAAAAACATGGGTAATATATTAGGGAAACAAACAAGGCTCAATTAATTATTTGGTTCCGCAGGATCTCGCTCTTCTAATTCTGATCTATGGCCAAAGAGAAAGTGGGATTTTGGGTGGCTATTGGTGCATAATGTATTACATTAGGAAAGGGCAGAGAAAGTTCAAAATTTGGAGGGTCGATATTAGAAGTTTGTAGGAAGGAAAGCAGGGAAAAGTAAAGCATAAAATGGATATTCAAATCCTAGTTTTTGCTCTTCCGCTAGAGTAAATAGCCTTAGAGAAAGAACAGAGCTCGGAAGCTGAAAAGTTGGAAATATAATCATTCTGTGGTTTAAAAACCTATTTTGGTTACCCACGGCATTTTATGCACTCTTCCTAATAGTCAAACGTCTCTCCTTTCCATCCATTTTCTCCACAAAATGTAGTCGAAAACCGTGAGTGGAGAAAGGGTTCAAATATTTGCGGTTTCACACTTAAAAATCCATTCTTCAAATATCATTTTTTTCTCCCTCCTTTCTCTTGTCACATAGTACGAAGAAAATCTGTTTCTTTTATAAATTTTTTACACTTTGATAAAATAGGATAAAAAGAAGTTGGCCTTATTTTGACACTTTGCGAATAAGCCTTTCTGCCCAGAAGGAAAAGGCATCAAACCATGTGTGCGTAGTTTAGAGGCTTGAGCCTTTCACCAATATTTTCATCAAAATTTCCACTTCCTTCCACTTACTCCAAATGTTTAACTTTTCTATTTTCAATTTTGCCATTTTGAGTAGGCTGTTAGATGAAAAAGAGAGAAAGCAGTCGTCCACTTTAGGTCGAGTGGTTTTTCTCCTAATTGACGTTCCACTTTGTTCACATGGAAAGTTAAATCTACTTGAGCTCCTTTTTCGTGACTTTCATTATTTATTCAATAATAGTAAAATGTATGTGTTGGTTTGGGAGGCTCTTTATTAATTAGTTCATAAGATGAACTAGTCAGTTAGCTCAACCAAGTCAATGAATTACAATTGACGGAAATATGAAGAGGGAGGACTCCCTCCAAACCACGATGTTGAGGGAATGGAAACAGTTTCTCTAGGGAAATGTAAACAGTTTTAATTGCATTTGAAAACCTTTCAAAGTCCCCGCGTCCCCACTGCTTTAACTTTGAATTATAGAATAACATTGGACCATGTGCAGGCGAGGCATCGGATACAGGGACGCTTGTATGTTCTAGACATTGTTTGGATTTTCTTAATGGGTTTATTAAGCGGCCCACGAACGTCAAGAACCTGAGCTGCTCTTTCTTTCTTGGTCTATGAGCATTCTGGTGACTACGGAAACTCCTTGCCTAAAGCGTTCCGTCAATCACAGACTAGAGTAGAGAATGATTCAATTTTCTCACATTTTTCTACAATTCCAGTGTTTTTTTTACACAGTTAGGAGTCTGAAATACTTGAACCTATTTTCTTAAATTAATGTTGGATACTATATTACTACAATTATTATTACTATACTAAAAGCGACTTGGTGGTGGGTGTGGTGTTGGTTAGGCCCAAAATTCGGTTCTCTCTCCAAAGGAAGAAAACGAACGGTCGGAGCAAAAACTCATTTGCATATTCTCAACATTTTCAAAGAAAACTCCGTAAAAACTGCGCCCCAGCCCAATCAACACAATCACACGTGCTGAATCACTAAACACGGGATCTCAAACGTAACGAGGGAGCGCGCGAAGAGAGTGACCCTTACAAGCAAACATACCCAAAGCGCACTCGCCGATCGTCTCCGTTCTGAAGTATGTTAAACTATAATTTTATTTAAGAACTTTGATGATAATATGAGCGGCTGAATTTAAAATTTAGTATTTTGTACGAATTTCGTAAGATTTCTGCATGAGAAGTTTAGCATGGAGTTCTGTGTGTTTGAGAGACTGCTTTCGCTTCTCTTCTGACAAGAAATGTAAGTGAGAGAAATGTTTTTCTCCACAAACACACAAAACTCCATTCTAAACTTCTCATCCAGAAATCTTAGGAAATTTATATAAAATACTAAATTTTAAATTCAGCCGCTCATATTACCATCAAATGGTCTTAAATATAATTATAGTTTACAATACTTTAGAATGGACATGATTGGCGGATGCGCTTTGGGTATGTTTGCTTGTTAGCAATAAACTGCATATAACGTTTCACCCTTATTTAGACTATCCATTCTAAAGCGGGATGGATACGGTACAAATTATTTTCAACTTTTGGTATATCCGGCCTGCCCTAGGACGGGCTTGCCTATCTATCCAAAATAAATTAAAATAACTTATGTTAAGCTACCTACGATTAGTAAGACCGACTAGTTGTGAAACCTTCTTGGGATGGGATGCGATTAAGTTAAGCCGAAATTTGTCAGCTAATCAATAGAGAGCTGTAATAGGAAATTAAGAAAATCAATAAATAATTTGTTGTTACATTTTGTCCACTCTTGTAGGTCGTCCAAAACCGAGGATAAATTGGTGGCTGGAAAATGCTATGATTGACGACTCTTGGATTGACCGGAAGGATGGAGTTTTAGTGAATCACTTGAAGTATTCTCCACTACAGCGGCATCATCTCAATGCTCGTTTCGTCTGTCTTGCTTCAAATACGAATCAAACATTACCGCAATCGACCATTGCAATCCTCAATCTCAACTGTAAGTTACCTTTTAACGCATACCCCAAACCTCCAAAGTCTCCTACACCTCGTTCACCAGTTTCCGATGGTCTATTTCTCAAAGTGCCAAGATGAAAGTTACTAGTGCTTCCAATATCAATTCAAAACCATTTCTCTCTCTAAGATCAGACTTAACTTTCCCCAGAGTAAGAGGCTCGTGGTGGTTCGCTATATTTGGATAAAGAGAGTAAGGATAGGGTTCTCTAGAATTTGAAAATTGGAGATCCAATTCCCCTTTATCAAGAAGTCCCAGCATCCCATTGCTCGACCACAACTTTTAGTCCAAAGTTACTGAAGCTTCTACTTCCCAGTTTCCTTCCGCTTTCCTTTGATGGAGAGCCATCGCTTTCTCTTTCTGTCACCACAGCTACAGCAAGTCCATTCTCACTCCATTCATTTCTCACTACTACAAAATCTTAAGCTTGAATCAATCCAAAAGGAGCTTACCTCTACAGCAATAGGATTTTCACTTTCAGGAGTTTTAGATTTAGCTTTCATGTTTTCTCGCTCTCTGAAAGGTGTATCAGTAGGCTTGAGGGGTTTGATTCAATTTAAGCGTAGCCATTATTCAGTAGAAAGCGTTCTGATTATATTTACGCGTACCAAAGGCAACTCCCGATTCGGTAGGGCTACTAGCGTTCATTGTATACCGAGACAATACCATTGTTCTCGAACTTTTTGACTCAACTAACGGAAGCCTTTTTACCGCCAGGAATATTTTTTAAATTAGGCGGGAGGAGTTAAGAAATAAGGAGTTGGATGTTTGATTTAGGTGAAAGTAGGGAATACGATTCTGGCTATGAGTGAAAGTTGTTTGTAGGTAGGAAGTAGAGCATGTGGAATCTATGTGGTCGTAGATTAGGCTTAATGGCTAATTTTTATCCAATGGGTTGGGAGATGGAAGTTGGTAAATGGATCCAGTGTCTGAGAAAGTGGTAGTTAATGGAGTGGTGGCCATATTTAGTTGATGGCTTTGGTATGAAATAGTTTGGATGAAGGGGGAAAGGGGGGATGATCTAATATGGGCAGAAAGGGGTCAGTCCCAGAGGAGATAAGGAAATGGGCACTCTTTTCTCAGAAAGACAAAGCCCATCCTGCCAAGAACTCAACTCATCGCAAAGGCGGCAACACAAAACTTCAAATGAAAGAAACCGATGAGATCTTCTCGACAGACTTCGAAGACTGAATCTGCCCTTGTGGCTGGCTGAAACTTATCCCACGTCGAGGTCATGGCATTCTTTGTGTTTGGTTCTCATCCCTTTCAAGTCAAAGGCAACTAATGCCTTCTTGCGGAACAGAGGTTCAAGCAGGCCGATTTCTGGGCCACTTTCTCCCACAGCGGAATACGGGGTACTCGGCTACGGGAAATACTTTACGGTCGTATGACAGAGTTGCCTACTTTTTTACCGAAGTAGGCGTAGAATTCCTAAAGTCTTGATATAAATCCACTAATGTACTGAATATGTATAACACACGCCGCATAGGAAACAATAAATTCTGGTTCATCTAGAAGTGACTTGTAAATACTCTACCACTTGTGTAAAAGGCATGCGAGTATCGGTTGCTTTTGTATGCGGTTTCCCCTGGGTGACTTTACGGGAATTCACCCGCATCGTTATTCATCGTTCATCTAAAGTCTGCTAAACTCACAATTCGGAAAATTTTTCTAGAATGCAATATAGATATATTTCCTATATTCATATGTAATGGCATATCCGCATTTGTGCCAAAATTGAAGTTATCGGTGCAGATTAAAGAATTTTGTACAACTTTGAAGGCCCTAAGCAAACTACTTTGCTGTGCTTGGGATGTTAAAAATCTATAAAGTCGACAAAAACAGTGACGTGAAATTAATCAGAGATTTTAATCAAAAAGAAGAATTTTGTAACACTGGTCGGATATCAGTTTTCTATCCAGGCTATTTCCCCATATCATTAGATGGAGTATTAAATAGTTAGCGATATATAAAAGACCTTCCTTAGTTGCAACTGGACCTTGCGCCTTCATAAAGAGGAAAGTGAAAAATGTGAAAGGAAAATTTTTTGACAGTGGAATTGACTCAAGCCCTTCAAGCTAATGTCAGACGAAAATGAGCAGGAAGAGAGTGCTTTAACTTTCTCTCTCCTCAAAACAACGAAAAAAAATCTCACTTCCTCCACCTTCTTACTTTTACTTTTGTAATAAGAAAAAAGACGCATTTTCTTTGCATTCTCACGCAAATCAAAACTACATTCTGCCTTTAGCATGGTGCTTACTTACTATCCGTAGACTCAGAAAAAGCAAAGTTAACGCCCCATTCCTACTTTACTCCTACTTTCTCCTCAACTATTTTTATGACTTTCTTATTTAGATCTNCAAATCAAAACTACATTCTGCCTCTAGCATGGTGCTTACTTACTATCCGTAGACTCAGAAAAAGCAAAGTTAACGCCCCATTCCTACTTTACTCCTACTTTCTCCTCAACTATTTTTATGACTTTCTTATTTAGATCTAAATGGATACTGCTCAGCGTTTCCATCCATTACAAATGCACCTTTTAAGCCAGGTGTATTTCTTCAGAAGCTACCACTATAACTCCCTGGAACTTTTATTTTCTTTGTCAATAATAAATGTGGTCAAAGACAGTTTTGTTGCACGGAAGGGGAGTTGTAATTGAATTAAGAGAGCACTAAATCTTTTATTACTCTTTTTTAAATTGTGGAGAATGCTCTCACATTGCTTTTACTCCAAAAGCACACATCCCCACGTCTTGTACGGGCATATGCAATTCTAATTTTCAGTATACCAAGTTTAGAAAATTCTAGCCGTAATATTCCGATTCCGATTACACAAATATGTAATGTATAAAGTACAAAACCGGAATTTACAGGAATAAGTTTCTGGGTTGGTCTGGATAAAAAATTTTTTTATGAATTTCAAAATAAAAATCGTCCAAAAACTTTCGGTTTCACGGAGTAATTTAATAAAAAAAAATCAAATTCATTAAAATTAAATTTATGATATGTTGGAAAATTTTTCTAACATGTTGTCTCTGTTATTGCAGCAACCATGTGGCTCATGAGTCGATCTGAATATTTTGAGTATAAAAGTTTTCAAGAACGCGTGTTTTTGAATAAGAGGAATTAGTGACAATAATGAGCCATTAATTGGATAAGGTGTGCATTATAATTATTATGATCTATTAATGTCAATATGTCTCTTCCAGTGCGTCCCTTGAGTGTTTCAATTACGACAAAAGACACCAACCTTTTAGCTGAGAAGCGATACGACATTGAGTGCGTGTCGAGTGGTTCCCGCCCTCCTGCTACAATTACTTGGTGGAAAAATGGAAGACAAATTAAAAAGTCTCCGCAAAATGTAAGTTAAATGTTAAGGTTTAATATTTTCATATTATTAAAACTCAACTATACTAAAGATGAAAAAAATACATTAATATCTCGGGTAACTCGCAAGAGGGATTAAGTTATTAAATATAATAAAAGTAGCGCTGATAAGTGAAACGAAAAAAATACGCAAGTTATTTGTTATTTTTCTTTGAACTCAAAGGGAGAACTTTAATATAATCGGATCCCTTTAATCTCTCCAGGTTCTTGAAGCGGAAAATATGCCTGTTCAGTGTTTTTTAAATTGTGTTTGCGCAAAAGCAATCCCGCTGTGAAAGACCAATTAAGTCTTTTTTTTAAATTGACATGCGTGCGTGGAAAATTCTTATTTATTTAAGTTATTTAAGTTGTTTCATTAATTAAACCACATTGGTAATGGTAACTTACAACTACAGAGATGCCAAAAAGTGAGAGTATTTTTGCGGAGAAGTTGAGGAGGAATGCCCCCACTCTTTGTGTAAAGTGAGGCGGCGGGAAACTTTCTCCTCTTCAACAAATCCCCAAAAATACTCTAACTTTTTTTCATCTCTGTACATTCCATCCAAATTTAATTTAACCATAATTTTGATGTGGTCAATGTGCAGGCTAACTCAGATGACAAGAACATCAGTAGAAGCATTTTAAATTTAATTCCAACCGTCGATGACGATGGGAAGATCCTAACTTGCAGAAGTGAGAATGCATGGATACCGGCCAGTGCTATGGAGGATCGCTGGAGGCTCAATGTTCATTGTAAGAGTGAAATCAATTATTCATGCAAATTTTGTTGTTCCAAGCAAATTCCTACTCTTAAAATTATGCTTCCCAAATGCAACGTTAGAAACAGTAGAAATACTTGCTCTTCAAACTTTCTCATCATAAAATTAACAGGAATTATATATTCGTTGCGCAATTTTCTTTTGAAGCAGGTTATATATAGCAGGGTTTTGAAGCCAAAATAACGTCCAAAATCATTTGTAATTATGCAAAGTATTCAAACGTAAATATTGGTAAAATAGATTTTTTTAGTGGGAGGGGTTGATAATTCTGTCTTGCAATATGAAACACACTGGAGACAATTCAATGTTTCCTCGCGATTACAAAACATTGAATTAGAGAAGAGAGCGGGCGAATTTTGGTCAAATTTCAAGGTCGAGGTCAAATTTTGGAAGCTCAGTATAGAAATATCGATGATTTGATGCTGGATTCTCGCTTTGTGTCTACAGAATTTGAAATTTATTAGATGTGACTTTCTTTTATTTTTATTTCTCAAAAGTACTATTAGTCTGACTGAATGCCTAAAGCCATACAGCCACTCTCTCCTTGGTTTGAAAAGGCTCGATTCAATCAAAAAGCGGGTAATCAAATCCTCCAACGTAAACCATTAATTTCCCATCCACATCTCCTCCGGTATTATTTTCCCGGAGATAGAGATCACATTTAATATCTGATATAAACTTTCCCATGAGACGCCCGTCTTTCGGCGCCCTTTTCAACACAATTGATAAATAACTCCGTTCATTCCGTCACCTCAGGTGCAATATCTACCTCAGACGCCTTCTCTTCCAACCCCTTCTCGTCCGATCAATCAAAGTCAGCCATTTTCTCCCGTCAGAGTCAATTTACTCACACATTGTCAGATTGGATCAGATGAGCACTTTAAACCAAGTTAATGAAACAAAGGGGGATAACTTGAGTACCCCTTATTTTAACACTCATTCTTATATACTAGCCAATTCTCCTCGCGTAACAATGCAACTTGGTTCCAATTTGGTTGCGGATGATATCAAGGAAGGAGTGGACGTGTACTTTGAATGCATTGTCAAATCAAATCCCGCCTACATTCGACTCTCTTGGTTCCATGAGGTTAGAAAACTCTACGCCAAAATTTCCATTATTACAACTAAATTTAGAGGATGATGATTATAGTTTTTAGAATTTGTGGCGAAATAAATAGTTAGAAAATGTTGGGGTCCCGCCCTCCTGACTCCCAACATCATGTAGAGGTTAAAAGTCGCTAGGAAAAGTTTTTCTGGTTAATGTATCTATGCAAATCTTATTTTGAGGACAGAAGCAAAGGAAGGACATGGAAATAGAGGAACGTGAAATTGCCAAAGTTTGTGGTAAAGGCTCATTACGTAAATGGCTCCTAACATCCTTTTTCCTAAATGCTTCAACGAGAAGAAAAAACAATGTAAAATTTGGGATAAAAAGAGAAAGGAGAAGAAAAAAGATCTAAGTAAATAACATCCTTAGACAAGAGAAAGCGAATACATAACCCCAATTAGAGTTGTGTACTAAACAACTAGACAAATTCTCATAAATGTAGAAACCCCACTGCAGTTCAACCTTCCGGTGCTTTATTGAACGGGTATTTGAATTATTGAAAAACTTTGTGCATTTTCATGCACGGTCAATGACATGCACACGGTTAAGGCTAGAAATTTGAAGGTAATAAAATTTGGAGTTAGTGGGATCAAACTTTCTCTTTTTCCTTGTTTACCCATAAAATTGTCTTTCCTTTCCGTTGACCATGATTCTCCTAGCATGTCCTGAAACATTTTATAAAACTAACGTGAGATTATACATTTAGAACTAAATTCTATCACAAGACAATTCTATAAACAGGAGAATAAACCCTAGCTTAGATTTTGAGTACAGTGGCATTTTTAAATCATGTTCAACTTTCTCCGCTTTCGGTTTTTCTATTCGTTTTCCTTAAAAACTGGGAACGTGATAAACCAAACTAAATACAACATTTGCGTCCAATTCGGCCAGCTTAATAGTTCCAGTAAAAATCCCGTCGGAAAGAATTCGAGAAAAGATTCCCGAATCCCGAAATTTTCTTTGAAACCCTAAATGAAAAAACAGAAAGCGGCGAAAGTTGAACAGGCTTTAAAAAGCTCTCTGTATAGACTAAAATGTTGGAATTGAAAGTTTGTGTTTCTCATAAAATGCTACTTTACTGCTCCTTTTGAACCGCACGTAACCTTTTCTCCTTCCTGAACTAGTTATGGTTCTATTGAACTTTTTCAATAAATCAGATTCCATTGCATGTTACATTCTCGAGTATCGGTTATAACACCCATTATTGAATTACAGTGGCAGTGCTTGTTAGTGTGTGCTAGAAAAGCTAAAGTTTAATGGAACGTGTAACAATAACTCTTGTTCATAAGGCACCAACTTTTGAGGAGAAAGTTTTGAGTAGTTGAACCAAATATTACATTGTTATGAAATCCTTTCTGTATATTTTTCGGTTTTTTAGGAACGAGAATTGCGACACAACCTCTCCCAAAGAATTATCATGAGCAACACGCGCCTCGTTCTTCAGAAAATTACACGGCACTCAGCTGGCGGGTATTACTGCAGTGCCTACAATTCAGAAGGACTCTCTCAGAGCAATGTGGTCCAACTTCGAGTCAAATGTAAGTGGAATGATCCGATTTGGTTTGTGGTAGTGGTGTCGGTCAGACTGAATTTGTGTGCCAAAATTCTTATTTTGAGTTTCGAGAAGTGTCAAGATTACCATATGCTACCGTCATATTTGATTTCCTTGCTAGGCAAGACATTTACTTCCCACAAATCTCGTGGAGCTAAAATCCAAGCACCAAGGCTGGCTGAGACCTCCTATAATTTTTCTGGTTTTTAGAGCCTGGACGGACAGACAGTGGCAAAGATAGAGATTGAATCAAGCCTTTTTTCCGCTTTTTCTTATTTAGGTCAGGAGTGAAAGCACCCCGAGGAACTAAAAACATTTAAGTGCTTTTATATGCATACGATGGCTCCTCCCTTCTCTTTGCATTTAGAAAGAGAAAAGCAGAGAAGCAAAACTTCTATTGTATTATCTTTTAGTACAAATGTACAATTAAGGAGAGAGGCATTTTGAAAGGGGGAGGGGAGATGAAGATGCTCAGGTGAAGTAGTACTTGGGTATGTATTAAGGAGGTGGAGGAGAAAGATTTATAAGCCTCTAGCACTCTTCACTCCTTGAACCCTCCACCGCTTTTCTCCAAAAAAGGCATAGTAGAGGGCAAAAGATGCAAATACAGAACTTGGGGTTACATGAATTATGGTTTTTGGCACGAGCAGAGCTTTCTCCTACAATGATACGTTAGCAGTCGCTTAAGTGAAAGTTTTTAAGCTTCTGAGTAAAGAAGAGAAGTATAATACTGCAGAATTCCGGAATCTAACCATAAGGAGACAGTCTTATCTAATGCCGTCAAAGATTTCATTTGTCTGTCACCCAATGCCATGTGAAAAAGGAAATTGGGAGAAAGGCGCATGATGTAACGATTGCTTCCACTCTCTCGTTTTTATTCCTCTAAAAAAATCTCGGAAAACAAATCCGACTTTTCGCATCATTACGCAGTGAAGACTGAGTTAGGAGTGTAAAAGAAAGGGAGTTCTTATTACGTGAGACATAAATAGAGAGATAGAAGAATCCCTTATATCGATCAGCCCATTACTTCGTCTATCTCTTTTCGAAAAGAATTTTGGCCAGACTGAGAGTCATAAGGTGCGTACTATGAGTTATTAAGGAATGGAAGCTACTTTTTGCGTTCGTTTTCGCAGTCCGTGTGACCGTCAGGCCGCTGATGGCGGCCCCAATTTTCCGTAGAGATCATCGGGTTTGATATTGTAATACAAAGGGTCTCATACTTTGGAATACCGAGGCGAACTTTTTTAAGACTCAGTTGGGACAATTTAAGGTCAATATCAACGCAAATTATTCTCCTCAGTGATACTCAAAATTAACGATTAGCTCATTTCACTATGAGAGGCGACTATGAGCCCAATATCTGAGAATATAACTTGATTTTGCAAGGGACCTTATTCCAGCCCAGTGGTGTCAAGTTACAATACTGTAAACAGCTCAATAATTTTCGCACGTGTAAAATACTTTGTTTTGTTAAACACACTTCTGCTACTCAGAGCCGCACGTTCTAAATACAGAGAATTTTATAAAACGTGCACAACCTTCACAGCTTTCTCTTTTTTCATTTCGGATTTCTAAGACGGTGGAAACAAAATTCTCTGACTTTTAGGTGAACAATAGACATATAAGACGTAAACGAAGTCTGTAGACGGGCCTATTTCGTTTCCAGTTTTTTAGAAACACGAAAAAAGAGAAAGCGGAGAAAGTTCACCATGATTTATGAAGGCCTCTGTACAGTATATTTGGCATAAGTTTGGTGTCTGATGTCATTAGATTTCCAAAACGATGATGACTGGCGGAACAGTTTCGGATGTCATGTTGACTCTTCATTCTTAAGGCCTTCTGGAAGGTGTCTGGTACCAATGGTTTTGGCTCTAAATCATTTCTTAAGATTCCCTTAACTCCCAATCAGACGCCTGAATAATGGCCTATAATTGGAAAGGTTCCCGAAAAAGAAAGTTTCTTGGGGTTTTGTACTTGAATCCAGTTCTAGACTTCCTAATGCGTCTCCAACTTTGAATCAATTCTATTCCATTTGAGTTGTGAAACTGAACTTTCTCTTTATCTTAATGTGAAGTATGGTTCTCTGGCACTGGTGTAGTGCGGTGCAGTTCCACCAAAATGACTTTTCCTAATGTCTCTTTGTCTCGAATTCCATTTTTAGATGTGCCAATCTGTAAGTCCAAGACAGAGGAGCTAATAGGAGCAATGATACAGGAGACGATTGTTGTTCGATGTGAGATGGCAGCAGATCCACCAACAGTCCAATTCTATTGGACTTTTAATAATTCTGGCGGGGAAGTCAACTCAATAAGCAACTCTCTCTTTACGTCCAGTGGTACCGTTAGTATTCATAACTACACACCAACGGCTCTCGCCAGTTTTGGGACATTGACCTGTTGGGGAGCTAACCCCATTGGACAGGGAACGAGTGAGCCCTGTCGCTTTCAACTTGTTCAAGCCGGCCCGCCCTTCCCACCTAAAAATTGTTCAATTCATAACGAAACTGAAGACTCGGCTACCATTTCCTGCACGGAGGGATTCAATGGTGGTCTTTCACAAATCTTCTTACTCGAAGTTCATGATACTCAAGCCAATAAAATTAGATTTAATTCGTCTTCGGCCGTAAGTGAACATATGATTTATTTTCTGAGAAGTACGGATAATTTTTCAGAAGCGTATACAACTTTCTCCTCTTTCCCTATTGCATTTCTGTTTTCTGAGAAACCGGAAACAAAATTTCTCGATTTTAAAATCAAGTTTAGATTGGTTTATTCCGTTTCCAGTTTTCCAGGTAAACGAAGTAAAAAAAAAAGAGAAAGCGGGAAACGTTGTACACCGCTTATAAAGCTCACTGTACTCGTTACCGTTGTATTCTAAAAAAGATTAACCCATAAATGATAATTTATATTAGTGTAAGTTTGTAATTGTCACCTGTTTTACAGGGGCCAGCATTTACAGTTGAAGGCCTGGAAGCGGGCATTCCGTTTAAATTTATTTTGTACTCAAGTAATAGCAAAGGTCGCTCCGAGCCTATTATCATGGACGGTATAACGTTCCGTGGCGTTGCCAAATATACGGGTGAGATACCACTCAACTTTCGGCTGCGATTTTAATTTAGGTTTACTTTTGTATTGCTCAATTTTTACCGTATATTTAAGAAACTTCTGATTTGTGTAATAGAATTTTATTTCCAACAGGATATTTCATATTTTTTTGTCAAATTTTGTTTGAAGTATCTTTTAATTGTTCCAAAAATAAGTTATTCCTTATTTTGTCACGATTGTTATAAGTGAATTAAGATTAGTCTGCATAGATCTGGAGAAAGAAGACATTCGAGAATTCTGGAGAAAATGGGATGTGATGAAGAACTTTGTGGGGTTCAATTATTACACAGCTTACTGAAGATTTTTGTCTTCTTTTTCTCACGCGACAGGTCCTACGGGTGGCGATGTTTATCCTCTGTATGCCATTCTAGTCGTTGCAACAATTGTTCTCATAATTTGTCTAACCATTTCAATAATTGCAATTTGGAAACGATCGAGGCGGAAGAAGCCCCCAGTGGTAAAAGCTGTTATAAGAAGAGAAAGTGCAAATACTTTTCAATCAGCAGAAGCTACTCCAACCAAAGTAGATCAGAACGGCCTCGAAGAAATAGGCAACCCTGATGTCATTCCAAGCAAAAACGGTGAGTTTTTATATTCGGAGGCTCGTTTCCTTTGATTTTTTAGCAGCTGCTGGAAATGTTTTCCTATTCATATAATTGGCTTAACGCCTCTTCAACAACGTATTTTTACTTTAAAGAAAAATCCTAACTTTCTCTGTTCTGCCGTTCACTAATGAAATTATGAGTTTTCACGAGTACCTAACGAGAAGGAAAAAGATGAAGGGGAGAGTCCAGAAGAACCGGTCCTATGCATGCTTAGTTAAATAACGAAAGCTTTTTAAATTGTTAATTAAGGCATCTGTTGGACGCCATTTTTGTAGTTGTCAAAAGAGTAAAATTCCTGTGTAAAAGCTGAGAAGTGGGATGAAAAATATGTTTTGGGTGTGTTATAAAGTCTTGTGATTGATTAAGTAAGTAAGATGAAGTGAAGGGATGAAAATATTCTTGGTTAAAGTTTCTCATCTTGACTAACAATTAATATTATGTAGATCTTCTTGCTCCATTTCCAGGTGGTCTAAGAAGTTTTATTCGAATTCATAAAACTCCGCCAGCACGTAGAAGAAAGAAGAATCTGGAGGTGAAACACAATGGAGAGACCGTGGCCCTCACTGGAGAGATACCCGTAATTAATAATTCTACATTCATTTCATTCCCAGGAATTTCACAAAAAAAAAAATCACAATAGAGCTCTACTATTTAAATATTTTTTGCACACTAACTTGCCTGGAAAGAAAAAGCAGTAGAAAACGTT
>JABASL010000418.1:0-17782 GCA_019775825.1 Neanura muscorum | reverse complement strand
TGTAGGGCACCACCGGGACTCGAACCCGTGGTCGACCAGGGGAGAGCCTCACACTCTAACCCCAGGACTACTGGAGCTGGTCAGATTACTCATTATTATTACAATTAAGTAAACTACTTAATCTTAAAATATAATTAAATAAATTATATTTAAATAAATAAAAATTTCGCACTACCAGGCACAAAAGAAAACTAAACTCAATGGATTCCGATTTCTATGGTTAGCATTTGTGGAGTGGCCCTTCTTGTTGTAGGTAACATGTGGATTCGATTATGAACCTGAAAGTGTGGCCTTATCGCAGAATGTCCTTGTAGCCTGCATGCTCTGTGGAGTGTAATTGAAGGAAAGTATGGAACTTTCCCTCCTTTCCCTAGTCAAAATAGTCGTATCGTAAATAGTCGAGATTATAAAGCAAAGGACCCATTCGAATGTCTGCTGGTATACCATGCTATCTTCCATCCTATGAGGCTTACACTCTTCATCTTTGTCTTTCCCATTATCTCCGGCTACCTACTCATCTACCCAACCAGCATTCCTTTCACTTACTTTCTCTAAAATTAAAAGGCATGAAACGAAAGTAACGCCCATGCTTCATGTCCTCGCTCAACATGTCCTCAAATTCGACAAAATCCTCAACGAACTCAAACTTTCGCAACCGCTCCGGCTTCATTAACCAAATACGGTAACATGACGGGTTTTCGGCTAGACTTCAAGATTCAGCTGCCTCATACAAGTACATATTTAAATAAGAAAAATTAAATTACAGTAATATTTTTGTCCAAAATTGATAATTACGACAGGATAGTGTAACAGAAAATAATTTTCCTGCTCCTGTACAAGTTCGTGCCTGTTATCGAACTATGTACATATTGGCACCTGTTGACGATTAGTTGAATTATTACAAACAATATGAGGAATTGAGGACAAATAATTCCCTGTCAAATCACTGCGAAATGAGGATTTGAGGATTGTGGAGCTATGTGCAAATCAAAACGTGGGAGAAAGTAATGAAAATTCATTTCAAATCTTCCGACCGCCCAGCCTCAACCATACTACTCCACACTGCTGCGAAAAATCAGAATCCAAGGTAGGAAAGTCCTAAGGCTCATAGAATGGAGCTCAATCAACTACATCTGTTTCCATCTCTCTCCAAGCCATCTCACAGCAATTAAATTGCGATTAAGCCATGACTAATAAGCTTCTTAGCCCACTTAAGAACTTTCACACAGAGTTACATCTCCGCACTTCCTCTCTTCCGTTCCTAATTGATTCCTTTGTCAAATTGACTCCACCATGTCACGATTAATCGTCCGGAATGATCCCAATAATTCTTATAGCTCTGCCTTATCAATTCCACAAGACACTTCATAGGGCATAACGTTTTTAGAGAGCAAAGGTATTCAGCCCATAAGGTCCCCCACACAGTCATAAGATCCTTAATATATTGAACATAAAAATGGTAAAGTACACCCCTGCGGCATGGGCAAACCAAGCGAAGGATGTCACATTTTCTCCTGAAGTCAGATGTGGTCTATTAGCCCATTAGTTCTAAAGTTCCTTACCTACCTCCCAGCTCCCTTAACTTTTCGTAAAGGTGCGTGAAGCAATAAAAGTAATAATCATTTAAGGATTCTAAGCGTATGAGACAGGTTTGCTAGAATTACGAAGGCGGGAGTGAATGAAAGTGGAAGATTAAGGTTCTGGTTCCTATTATCACCTGACAGGATCCATTAGAAAGTCTCTAATGGAAAATGACCCTGACTTCTAGGCGGAAGCTAGAGAAAACAGTAGAAAAGAAAGTAGTTGGGCGCATTTTGAGAGTGACTCAATTTAAGCTTATTCTATTCTTATTACGAAGCATTAGACGTTGACTGTCCCAGGAGTCCGGAATTACATAATCGTTTTAGCTGAATCCATCATTACTTGAATGTGAAAGTAGGTAAAAGCGACTCTGTCGCTTCCACAGTCCCTACACAAGTAGTGTTAAAATAACTTTTATGGAAAGGTCTTCGTTTTACTAGGCTTTAGACTCACTACTTGCTAACTTAAGCAAAAGACTTTTCCTCATGAATCAATTAGTAATTCTCTCAAATCTTGTCAGGAATACGAAATGAGTTGAACAAAAACTTTTGTTTGAAGTATTGATAAAATGATTAAGGACCATGTTGTTCCAATTTCAAGTCTTAAAGCTTCAAGCTTTTTTTAGATAAATTTGATTGAGCTTACGTGGAATAAGACTAAATGTTAAGACCACCCGCACCACCCACGCAACTATCATAACCTCTTGACCAACACTTAAATTGTTCCATCTTTCCAATTTTTCGAAATGTTTTTGGGACAAAATTGAGTGCGTGGGAAAATGGAAGTGGTTGGGCTTTTTAAAAGTTTCAAAAACACTCGAGCCTGAGCGACCCTGTTTAGTTTTTATACTACCGTTGGATCTTTATGCTTCTAGTCTAGAAAAAGGCTTTAGAAAGTTTTAAACATGTCAAGAGACGGAGCGTAGGATTTGACTTCAGGTAGTAAATTGGCTACGACGCTTTATTATTAAATTAATGGATGTCATTACTCACAGTGAATGTCCTCCTCAATTTCGTTGACAAAGAAGTCTTGGTCCATGAGTCCATCTGGGCTAGGCTCAGCAAAGAGGGTGAAGCAGCTTAAGAGCATGAGCATGACCAATTCGAAATGGACAGCATTAGTGGATTCCATTCTGCCCATAAAATTTTTTTTCTTCTTTTCTTGATGAGACACTGAAACGCTTCCCTGATGAGATGCGACTCAAGAATCAGAATCAATGCTTCCAGAATTTCTGGAAGGAATCAACAGGCTAGTACTTATTACACCTCATCACTTTCAGGAAACTTCCGATGATTCATCTTTTCCATCAAAATGTGTTGATTCAGCACTTTAACTTTTCTAGATGTCACTTTCACTCTGAAAAATAGAAATGAAAAATAATGGCAAATTGTAACGTTAAAGTTAGGCCAATTAACCAAAAATTCATGGAGTTTGTATCCAATTTGAGTAGCATCACGCTCATTTAATAAGAAAAGTCTCTTTTTGTATTTGATAATTTGGTTTGTCAGCAATGTTACGGTCTACTCTTATAAAAATAAGCCCTGGCTCGGGCTAGGAAAACAAAAAGTTTAAAACAGGAATCAAAATGCTTTTGAAAAGCGTCTTCTAAATTGGCTCCTCCTTTTTTACCCAAACAGTTTCTAGTAAAGGTTCAAACTAAACTTTCGGATTCTCCGCAAACTTTCTCTTTTGGTATGTCTGATTGAAGTCTCTTCTATTTTCTAAAGTTTCTACTCTACTTCGCTTACTTTTTTTCTAAATTTTTACAACCTCTTCTGCATATTTTAGAACACGAAAAACTTACCTTGAATTCTTGATTAGCACGCCGGTAGAATAAGTTCTTACAATATGTAATGTCCCCTTATAAGCTTAGGGATTTTGAAGTAGCGGCTTATTGTAGATTTGATTCTTTCAAAACGTAAATGTTTAAACGTTATTGGAATACGCTTTCGAGAAATAGCGTAAGAATGTTACAAATTACTAGATTTATTTTGAAATCGGATGAACCACAAAAATTTGTTAGAAGGATGTAATAAGTGGTGGAAGATTGACCTACTTAGGGATCACTTTCTCTTAATTCACGTGAGTGCTTGGAGCTGAAACGTTAGAAAAAGTTGAAGAAGAAGAAAATGGAGTGATCACTAAAGTTCACAGAAACGAAGAACAAGTTCAACATCTAACTCGACTGAGCAATTCCTTAATTTTTTCCCTTTGGCAAATTGTAGTTTTTGAAACCTGGAACTTCACTACAAAAGTCAAAGGTTAGATTATCCAACTCGTAAGGTCTAACCTAATCGTGCTGATCTTTTAAAATTTTGAAATCTTTTCAAACAAAATTCTTTGAAAAGTGTGCAATTTTTTGAAATACGGACTGTTGTTCTGAACAATAGGTCTATTCGGATGGCCCTGATCCGAACTACTACTGACACCTTCTCCGGCTTTCTCTTCTTATATTTCTCCTCCTTCCAGAATTCTAGTTTCATCGGGCAGGCACAAGCCTCATGCATGGCTCTCCTTCCTCCAACTGTATTTGACATGAATTCTAGCTGGGGAAACCAAAAAAAAGTTTAAGGTGTCTCCACCCACCGTTCAACAACCCACGTTTTCCAAAAGTTCCGACTTCCAGAAGTGTAGACTTCTAGAAATGAAGGGAAGCTCCTGGAAAAAGAACCAAAATGCATCAAGACATCTCTCCAGGAAAAGGGCCACCCATCAAAGGAACCGCATAAGGCATCCTCACCATCAAATACAATTTAACCCATTTCGTTTGCTGAACTTCTTTCCTGTTTGCAAGTACTTTCAAGAACTTTTGCTTCCATTTGGTCCAAGGTCCATTTCCTACACTTGCAGCCTACCCTTAAACTGTAATAATTTTCAATTTTTTATGCAATGAACTGTCAGAGCCTTAGAATCCGAATCCTATAAAATACAAACTAAGTTTTGTGATATTTCTCAAGCCCCTAAGCATGACCGGTATGACCCATATTTGCAACCACTATACTAAGCTCATAATGCATGAATTCAACTTATTTAATCCCAAAAATGAAACGATTTCTGATTCACAGCCGCTTAGGTTCACGTTTCGTCAATTTCGTTTTACTCAGTTGCTTAAATTTAGTTTCGCGGCATGAATTCACGCGTAACCGTTATGACTTACGAAACCCGACACCCTGAAACGCTGTTTGGGCGGGTGAAAATCATGTATGGCAGAATTATGAAAGACTCTTAAATTATTCAAAATATTCGTCAACGGTTGTAACTGATTGATTAATCTCAAGGCAATAAAGGTTAAAAGAAATTGACTTATTTAAACAGGATTTTGATTAACCTTTTCTTTAATTTCAAGGAACTGGAAAAGCACTGCTGATTTTGAGTGTTTTCTACATCCTGAACATGGTAAGTACTTTTCCTTGATTTTATGTTGTGTTGACAAGGCTGCAAGACATTAAATTAGAGCGGAGAGACGAAATTGGATCTAATGCTTCCCAGTGTAGGTAATTTATAAGATTTTCTGGAAGTGGTGGAAGAAAGGGAAATTGGAGAAATGCCAGTTGACATGGCCCGTTTGCTGCACTCACTCGTTTCCTAGGCTGTGCGGATTCTGGAAAAAAACGAAGATCGAGGACTGATGGAAGTTTTTGGGACAAAACCAAAGGACCAAAAGTTTTTGGAGAGATGCAGAATGCGGAGGCTTGAAGCTTTCGAAGAAGCATGTTCTGGCGATTTCTTATGCACGATTTCCTGCTGGCGGAGATTAAGAGTGGGTAAAAAGAATAGGGAACTTTCCTGGAGCCTAATATCCCTTGAAAAGACGATTTTTCACTCCGCGGGGCAATAAAATGCACAAATTTATTGAACGCCCTCCTTTTTCCAGATCCAGGTTTGGTTTAAAAAGGTGTCTAATATCCCTTGAAAAGACGATTTTTCACTCCGCGGGGCAATAAAATGCACAAATTTATTGAACGCCCTCCTTTTTCCAGATCCAGGTTTGGTTTTAAAAAGGTGTCAATGCAAAAAAATATTTAAAATATTAATAACAAGATTTCCTGCCGTGTTTTATAACTTGCTTGATGAATTCGTCCTATTTTGAGAATTTGAGTATTCCAGTTTCCAGTAACCAAAATCTGAAAAGGATTTTTGGATAGATTAAATCTGTTTAAAACTTAGAAAATTAGGGTATGCTTTCCAGACGGACTAAAAAGTTATGTTACGCCGATTAGTTTCTAGTTTCCAGGAAATTATGGAAACTCGCAACAATTTTGATTTGAGTCTCAAACTCTCCAATTTTGAACAAGAAAATGTTCATTTAGCATGAAAATGTATTTTACAAAGTTTGAAAATGCTTCCTCATAGGCCCCCTCAATTGCGAGATATTAATCTTTTATCTCCTTTCAGAAAATTTTGGTGGCGGAAGTTTGAATAAACCACACTGAATCCGAAGTAAAAGGTGAAAGTTTTTGGGTTTCCGGCCTTCAAACTATTTTGTACGGCTTTTAACTTTTGAAGTTTTGCCATTTAGCATTAGCTTTCTAAACATTCCAGACACGTTGGGATTCCTCTTCTTTTGTTAGATTTATTCCTCACAATTGCTTACTTCAATCGAATTCCCCCGCATGAATCATCCATCCTAATGACCTTCCAACTTCAAATCCTTTTTCAACCATTTTCAGCTAAAAAGGAAGTCCTTCATATTGGATAGTCCAGAAATTATGACAAAATCCACGGCACTGAACCCCATCACTTTTATTACAGTCTATGACACATTACTGCACCAAATAATTGCGCGCCCTGAACTTATATGCGCCAGTTATATTTCTCAACCTAAGGTCATTTCAAAAGTCAATTTTGTGTAATATATCACTTTCTACGAGTGCCCACAATCTCGCCGTCGGGTGCTTTCACTTTGTGTTGGGTCTTCTGAATTTCCTGACCTTCAACGACAACAACTATTTTCGGTTTTTCAAAGGTTAGGACAAATTTCAAGAACGCAAGGCACATCCATCATTTAGGTCAAATTCTAGATCGTTTACCCGTATGATACTTTATTGAGGAAATCTGTGACATTTCGAATTGAACAGTTCCAAAAACTGACCGAAATGTGACATGTCTGATGACGCTGGTCTGGTGACACATATCAGTAAGGGCACGGAAACCAATGAACCCTGCTTTTCAGTCTACTCTTCAGCGCATTTATGAATTTTATCCGTAGATCGCATGAATCTTTCGTATTATCTGTCCGGTTCGAATTAATTTGTAAAAACTTGTCAGTAGTATTTTGTAAAAAAAACTTTTTTTTTCCTTTGAGCTCCCTAACTTTCAAATGTCTTCGAAAACTTCAAGCTTGAATTTGAAATTTTCTTAACCCCAAACATTCGTCTCCGTCTACACTTTTAGAATCAATTCTGTGAAACAGGAAAACATATATCTGTCAAACTCATCATTCTGAGGGAAGGGCCCATAAAATTATACATTAACTTTTTGTGTACTAAATTCTAGTCTTCAAGTGTCCTTCGTCCGGTTTTTAGAAGCAGGTTTTATGAGTCACGTGCCTTATATATAGAATCGTTTCAATGAAATGTGACGATGCTATCAGACTTACCGTTGGAATTCTATGACAGCATTTAAGAAAAGAGTCCCTTGTAAATTTAAAAAGAAAGTTTTCCACTTCTGTTCATTTGAAGTCAACGTTTCCGGTGGTGACGGTGGCGACAAAAGAGAAATTGAAGAAAAGGATTTGAATGCCATTGACTTTTGGACGCTCTCTGGGATCTTCATTTGTGGTTTAAACTCATTAAGCCCACATGGAAAGTTATTTCTACTTTTCCTTTTAGATATATTTAAATTTAATTTAAAATTCATTGAAGAAACCTCGTCCTCGTCAAACCCACACTTTTCAGAGTTAGAAGAAAACCCAAATATAATCGGCACAACCTCACACAAAATTCTGCTGTTAACGGTTTTCGCTACCCCGCAACAAGCCTCCTTAAAAAGAATGTTCCGAATAATTTGAGCTCACAGCTACCTGTACAGCAACTCGTAGAATACTATAGGCGTTGCAGCTAGATTTTAAAAATAACAAAAAAACGCTATTTCCGAAGCGCTTGCATTTCACGTTTCATCTGTCCAGGTGCCGTTGCCGCTCACAATTCGAGCAAGTAACCTTCATTTCAAGTCAGGAAAAATGAATCGTGAGGAAATTCAGTCCTGAATTCGTGTAGTGAGAAAGTAACCAGGCTTCACTTTTTTTTACACAAGGGAAAGCTTTTCCTTTCCTTTTTCCTTTTTTGAATTAGAGAATTATTAGGATCTTCTACAGACGTCTAAAAAAGTTAGTGATCCGCTCTTCACAAAATGCAAAGAGTAGTTCAAATTCCAACTGTTTCAGTTTCATATACAACTTTTTCAAAATCATCATAAAAATTTGTGTATGATCTACAAGAATAACCCTAATCCTAACCCTAACTAGCTCCTACACTCTGTTAGCCATTAATTTTAATGGAAGTAAAAAAAAACATTATTGAAGTTTCATATTTAGCCGTGATTTCAACTTGAATGTGCAATTAAGTGTGAGCATCTTATTTTTCATCCGTGTTGGGATAGATTACAATTAGATCCGTTACAGCGCTGGAGACACGCAGTGACTAGAAAACCGTCGCAGTCAAGAATAGTTCGCGACATATTGCGGACTCCGATCTCTGCACAACGCTCAGTTTAAGTCCCCAAATGGATACCATCGTATTCCCCGCCAGTGTACCCTTGTTGATAACGTTTGTACATATGTACAAGCGAGTGCGGGAGGACAACGCCGAGAGTTGCAAAACTTTCTGCAATGGGTTAAGTGGGTTGAAGTGATCCTTCGATTGAACTAGAGAATTCATCTTCAGATCATAAAATTATAATAATTAATTGCTCCATTTTTCACCCATCAAAATACAGCAGAGAAAAAGTCGCCGTCTTATTAAAAACTCGCAGTTCAACAGCAAAATATGTGAAAATCGATCACCAACGGCTTAGCCCCAGCCAAGGCTTATGTGATCGTCGTGTCTATCCATATGCCCGTCTGTCCAGCTGAGACACGCTGGCGGAAAACCGGTTTACACATCGTAACCAAATTATGGACACATGAAACATGATTTTCTGAACATGCAACGGCTGAGTTCAAAGATGGACCAGATCCATGTCAACACGTGAAATGTCCAGAAGAAATACGACTTCGTCTTAAACATCCCGCCTTTAAGGTAAGCAAGAGGTGTTTAGTGTTTAATTCCTTTTCATTTCTATTTACCCAAGTTTTAAAACTCGCACTCTAGGTACCGTTAATTTTATGACTGAAGAATAAGCAGCAAGAAAATTTAAGTTCAGAAAACACTGAAAGCTATCAAAAACTAAATAATTTATATTCAAGAAAGTGGTGAAGAAATTTCCAGTGGCTAAAAATTTTCTAGAATGACAAGATAATTCTTTCTGGGTTGGTGTTGGACGACATGACTTAAGATGACTTTCTTTCCTTATACTTGAAAAGAAAGTCGGTATTCAGAATGTCGTTCTGCACTCTCACACCTTTCCTTCTAGAATCGTAATTTATGGCCTCTAAGTTGAGCATCTACTCACATACGTCCTTGTTGAGAACTTCCAGAGCAGTCGTACGCTGTAGCTCTTCAGTAGCTGCAGACAAACTTCGAAACGTCTCTAGGAATCCAGTGAAAAACTTGACTGGACTGACCCTTTGTCTGCCTTCCAACATTCCAAAAAAAATCCAATTGCTTCGTTTTGGGATCGTCTAAAATGGAAGAAAACAGCACTACGAAAGTGGTAGAAAGGGGTTGTGAAAATGGAATTCTTTATTCACGTCTCAGGAAAGTAGATTCTAAATTTCCATTTCGATGGCAGGGTAAGAAAAAAGATACAATCTTACTATCTCATGTTTCTTCTCGTAAAAGTAGAGGATTCCCAGGAGTAGGGAAAGGGGGTGAAAGTTTTCATTTTATAGTTTGTATCTCCAGCAATTTCAAATTTAAACTGGTTTAAAAAGTGAATAAAAGTTCCCCAACATGGAAAGAGTTCTTCCAACTTCAATTTAATCCTTATAAAAACCAGTTGCTTCATAGTTCAAACACAATTTATGGCCGACAATTTATGGCGGATTTTACACAAGAATACTGTTTAAAGAACAGGAGGATATCGTAAGGAAGCTAATCCATAAGGAAGGTACCAATGTGTACTGAATTTTTAATTTTAGTATAAGGTTCTGTGAATAGTACAGAGAGTTTTTTAAAGGGTGTTGAACTTTCTCCGCTTTCACTTTTTAATTTCTTATTTCTCAAAAATTGGAAACGAGATAAGCGAATCTAAGGACATTCTTACGTCCTATCCGATCAGCCTATTGCTCTAGATTCTAAATTCCATTTTGCTTCCAGTTTCTCATAAAATGGAAATGCAAAAAGAGAAAGCGGAGAAAGTTGGACACGCTTTAATAAAGCTCTTTGCAGTGAAGTTCAGCGTTTTCTTAGTATATTATTTCTGAAACCTTGCTTGGAAATTGGAACAAGTGGTCGGTGTTTATAAGAAACAATCCAAAAAATGTTGATTTAATGTACTTAAATGTACTGTTCCTGTTTTTTACGATGCAAAACAGAATTTTACAATCAAGCTTTCATGGAATACTTATACAGTATTCCAAAGTAGAACAAAGCAATAAAAAGCTTTTCTTTTGTAAGATCAGAATTATCAGAATATAGACGCATTTCTCGGATCCCAGGAAACTCGCCTACGGGAAACTCGTCTACGGGAAACTCGCCTACTTTTCAAATTACATCATAAGCCTGACCTAAACTTTAACCAAATCCTAAGCTTATGCTAAACCTAAGTCTAACCTAAACCTAAACAAAATAAACATAGTCTACGTAACCTAAACCTAACCTGAGCTATTCCTGAACCAAAGCATATCCTAAACCTAAGTCTAACGTAAACTTAAACATAAAATAAACATAATCTGATGGCGTGCACCATGCTGGGGTTAGTATAGATTTTTTTTTTAAGCCTGACCTTAACCTAAACCAAATCCTAAGCTTATGCTAAACCTAAGTCTAACCTAAACCTAAACAAAATAAACATAATCTACCTAACCTAAACCTAACCTAAGCTATTCCTGAACCAAAGCATATCCTAAACCTAAGTCTAACGTAAACCTAAACATAAAATAAACATAAACTGATGGCGTGCACCCACCATGCTGGGGTTTAGATGTTTTTTTAGAAAGTAAGCGAGCTTCCCGGTAGGCGAGTTTCAGGTAGGCGAGTTTTCCATAGTCCAGTTTCCCGTAGGCGAGTTTACCGGATACCGCATTTTTCCTGGAAAGATTTGACCGAGTTAAACCCGGAAACTGCAAATAATAAATTATTTACATCAAAAGTTTCTTAATCTTGCTTTCAAGGATTTTTCCCGTTACAGGGGAACTTTTCTATTGTTTTTATTTTGTATACGTATTTCTAGAAGATTGAATTTAGAAAGTCTTAACTGGATTATAGAGGCGTAGGTTTAACCTTTTTAGACACCGCGCCCTTGGCTTCCTTTGGTTTGGCGGAGATTATAGATATCAAAGTGCATTTATTATTTAGCCCCCTTCAGACTTTAATATTCGTACTGTATGCATCCACCAGAACTTCCCCCGAATCAAATCAAATTCCTTTCAAGTTGACTTTCCTTTCTAATTGACTTTGATCTCCATTTCAAAATTATTATCAAAGGAGAAAGTTCAAATTCTCTTGAACTTCAAACTCATGTAGAAAATGCATCATTAACATTTACCAAGTCATTACCAACTCAGTACACTATACTCTTAAACGTAATAATGGCGATCAACATTTGATTTGATGAAAAGTTAAAACTAGTTCACAATTCCATTGCATTTAACAGCGAGCTAGTTTAAAGGTGATGGTAGAAAGCGATGGCAGAAAAAGGGAAAATTTGAACGGGAAATTTTGAAATTTTTTTGTGCTTTAATTTCCATTAAGAAGTATAGGCTTTAAAGGAATTCTAAGAAATGAAAGAATGTGCCATAACGTGTAATATAATTATCATAAAGTTTAATGACTTCCTTCCTTGAAGAGAATCAGCTTTACAATTGAAAAAGCGAGTAAATTGGAATACAGTTGTCTACTAAGGCAAAGCACAAGAAGGAAATGTGAGAAGAGCCTCATTTCCTTAATTATGAGAACTGGAAAATTCTTGAATTCTAAAATTCTGGAAGTGAAATGTGAGCGGATGTGAAGAAAGTCTTTAGCCACGTGTCGTTGAAAAGGAGTGCTTTAATTGCTGCTTCAAAGTAATTCACTCTTTGATTCTCATGCCGAAGCTGTACCTTTGATGTTTTCGTATTCAATTACTGGATGATAGCCTGAGCCATCAGCAGTGTAAGTCACAACTTCAGTTCGGCCGTCTGGAAGCAACACTCGATAAGATCCAGTAGATGTATTTGTTTTCACTGTTTCTTGAAACGAATAGAAGAGATGCGGAGCCTCTGAAACGGTGTAGGAAATTTCTTGATTTTCAGCTTTTCCCGAGTAAATCGAGCTCTAATAAAAAGAAAAAAATGGTGGTTAGGTTTTTTTTTATATTGATGATAATAATGAAGCGAAAGGTGAAAATAAATTGTTCACTGGACACGCAGACAGTGCTGAATTTGCAGAAACTGTCGTCAATCGCGAATATAAAACATATAACAAATTAAAAACTTTTTTTACAAAAAATCTTTCTTTAATTGGCGGATTCTAGTTTTCAAATTGGCTTCGACATGAGCACTCAAGCTAACGACTATTTTATATCCAAGAGGCTGTAATATAGGTGTATTGACTATGTATTTGTCGAGGAATGTGTTATTTTAGAAGTCTACCCAAGGACCGACATTTTCAACAAGTCGCGCGTGGGAAATTATTTCTCACTTCAGCGCAACCGTTACAAGCAGAAATAACAATGAAATTTTGAATTGCATATAATTTGAAATAAATTGTGTTGGCTTACGCTAGTATCTGCCGGAGCCGATAGTCCTTCTGGAGACGGAATGTTGTCTTGGAGAGTTCTACCATCAATCGAATCACTCGATTCGCTCAAGATCCCTGTTGAGTTTAAGCTAGAATTTTGAATTCCTAAAATCGTCGAATTTAGCAACTCGCTATCATTTTGGCTGACGATCCCTGACACCGCTATTGTAGATTGGTTCAGTGAAACGTTGGACCCCTGCGGGGGAACGGGACCCGAATTGAGGAGTTGAGCAGAAGGTGTCGTAATGATGCTAGAAGGAATGTTTGAGGAATTCACGTTGGTTGGAGTAGATATGTCAAAAGCGGTAGCGTTTCCTGATTGCATGCTTGTAGCTGTATTAGTTGTTAGCACTGAGCCGTTGCCTAATAAATTGCTAGAAACGCTGGATTGATTCATGATGGCATTAGAGGATCCATTGGTCGCTGTGCTAGCCGAAGCATTGTCGGTTGGTGATTGAGATTCGACCCCTGAGGGGGAACGGAACCCGAATTGAGGAGTTGAGCAGAAGGTGTCGGAATGACGCTAGAAGGAATGCTGGAGGAATTCACGCTGGTTGGGGTAGATATGTCAAAAGCCGTAGGATTTCCTGATTGCATGCTTGTAGCTGTATTAGTTGTTAGCACTGAGCCGTTGCCTAATAAATTGCTAGAAACGCTGGATTGATTCATGGTGGCATTAGAGGATCCATTGGTCGCTGTGCTAGCCGAAGCATTGTCGGTTGGTGATTGAGATGTTGTTTGGATTTGGGCGCCCGACGATGTGATGTTTTCAATTCCTAAACCGGATGCTACTGCTTCTGTTCCGTTTGACGTGGATCCAGAGTTATTTCCAGGGGTGGATGTATTAACTTGCACACTAGAGGCGTTAACGCTTGAATTTGAGGAAACCGTGTTCATTGATACTGGGAATTCTAAATTTTCTGGAATCAAATTAGCCGTAGCAGAAGTTCCTATTACCGTAGACGAATTTCCAACTGTTGTAGAATTTACGCCAGAAGTACCATTATTCAGGAGCCCAGCAACAGAAATGTTGGAAGCGTTGTTTATGGAGGAATCCACATTTCCGTTAATGGTCGAATCGTTTAGCGCACTCGTGATCGTGGAGTTCGATGCTACAATAGCTGTAGATGAATTTAATTGGGTGACGGGTAAGCTTGACGCTGAGGCCGCGGTTCCTGCGTTTCCAATATTTGAATTTACCGTCATAGATGTGCTGCTCAAATTCATTAGTTGATCAGAGGTACCATTTGAGGAGACTGTCGTAGTGTTAGTCAAAGAATTGTTTGTTGGAACTTGTGACATTATTTCAGTNCCATTTGAGGAGACTGTCGTAGTGTTAGTCAAAGAATTGTTTGTTGGAACTTGTGACATTATTTCAGTTGGGACATTCGACAGTGTTGAATTGACCGTATTATTTCCAACTGTTGTAGAATTTACAACCGAATTTCCATTATTCATGAGTAGTGCAGCGACGGAAATGGTGGAAGCATTATTTCCGGACGAATCCACATTTGTGTTTATCGTCGAAACGTTCAGAGCTCTCGTGGCCGTGGAGTTCGATACGACATTAGCTGAAGTTGAATTTAATTGGGCGACCGGTGAGCTTGTGGATGACGCTGAGGAAACGGCTCCTACGTTCCCAATAGTTGAATTTAAAGTCAATGATGTGCTGGTTGAATTCGGTAATTGACCTGAGGTTCCGCTTGAAGAGACAATCGTTGTATTGCTAGTCAAAGAATTGTTTGTTGGAATTTTTTCAGTTTGAATATTCGACAGTGTTGCATTAGCAGTATTGTTTGCCACTGTTGTAGAATTTACAGCAGAAGTGTCATTGCTCACGAGATGTGCAGCGACAGAAATAGTGGAAGCGTTGTTTCCGGAAGAATCTATATTTCCGTTTATCGTCGAATCGTTCAGCGCGCTCGTGGCCGTGGAGTTCGATACGGCATTAGCTGAAGTTGAATTTAATTGGGCGACGGGCAAGGACCCTGAGGAAACGGTTCCTACGTTCCCATTATTTGAATTGAGATTTATCGATGTGCTGCTTGAATTAACCACTTGATCTGCGGTTCCGTTTGCAGAGACAATCGTTGTATTGCTACTCAAACTGTTCGTTGGAATTTGTGAAATTATTTCAGTCTGGGTATTCGACACTGTTAGATTAACAGTACTATTTCCTGTGGAAATTGGTATTGCAGTTCCAGATGAGGCTGTCGTCGACGTGGAGTTAGTCACATCGCTTGAGGCATTGCTTACCATATTAGAAATAGATTTCGTCGATTGTTCCAAATTTTCCGGAGCGATATCTACCGCAGCAGAAATTCCAGTTAACGCAGTAGCATTTTCACTTACAGTCGAATTAATAGTAGCATTACTTTGAGGAACTGGTGATGAAACGGTCGTATTGGCGACAGCACCTTGTGTGACCCCTGAAGACTCAAACAAAGTCCTTGCCGAAGTGGCCAGCGCAGGTGAACTTGGGGAAGAGGCATTAGTGGAAGTTGCAGTTGATTGACTTAGTGGTAGAAGGGACCCTGTAGCTGAGGTTGCTGTCGGCGGACATGTCAAGTCGGTTTCATTTTGAGGAATATTTAATGCAGGGATATAGGGGTTTCTACTTCCGTTAGAGACAGAGAGGGTTTCTGGAATTTCGCTAACTGTTAAATTCTGATTAGTTGACCCTGGAAGACTGCTATTACCAACCGCAGGTGCTGAGTAGCCACCAGTTGATGGGGTTAGGTTAGAGGGTACACTGCTTACACTCCCCGAAGTGTTTCCACTGTTATTAATGGTAGAGTTGCTTGTGGAAATAATACTAATTGGGAGATTATTCTGAGAAATACTGGTTGTGGAGATGTTAGCAGAAGTGGTACTTGACGAAGTATTAGAAGAAATGCTAGCAGCAGAAACATTGGAAGAAACGCTAGACGATGAATGAGAGACGCTAGTTGAGGCATTAGTCGCAACAATGGATGTGGGAATATTGGAGGTAAGATTGGCGGGTAGATTTGGCGGGGCAGCGGAGGGGCATTCGGAAGTATTTGTTAGAAAGGATTCTGGTGGAATCTGCCTGAATTGTGCCTGAGACACTTGGTGCAGATGGGGTTACGGTTGACCCTGCTGCCTGTCGCTTTTTCCTTGAGAACGCCGTGTCCCTTTCACTTGAGTTAGAAGTGGCATTACTTGTTGAGTTTGACATTCGAGTATGATATGAATCTTCTCCAGAAATGAAGACAGTTGGATTTGAAGTGTTCTGAGCTTCAGTCCCGACTGTTCCAGTACTTTGTGCAGAGGCTGGTGACTTGGCTGCCATGGGACTGGAATCAAGATGACTTCCAGTAATGAGCGTTGACACTTGGCCTCCACTACTGGAAACACCAGAGGGGTCTTCTGTGGATTGCCGAATTAATGTCCTTTCTTCTCCAGATTCGGCTGCAGAAGGAATAACTCCTACTTCTTTAGTGGAAATGCTTTGATGAAGAGCGACAGGTGTGGAAGTAGAGGCAGCGTCTTCAGTATCATCACTTCTGGGACTGGAGCCACTTGTCATTGTCAACATTGCATTGCGGCGACGGCGGACACCCTCGCCCTCATCTACAGTTTCCATGTCGCCTGCCGTCAATTCTTCGTTGGGAATTTTTTCCGTAGTGGTTCCATCTGCGCTTGTTGATGTTCCAGTTGAGGTAGAAAATTCTTCTAAAATGACAATATTTGGTAAATCGGATAGGTAAACCACATCGACTTCTCTCTCTTCCCGATTATTGCTTTTCTGTTGAATTAAATGTTGGATCTGACGTTCATTGTTTAACGACATTTGTTCATCTGAGGTTTGATTTGGTTTTGGTGGTTGTGGAGAGTCATTAATTAGGAAGTGCATGGACAGAGCCTGGAAAAGAAATTGGAAGATACCAACATTTGGATCATTTGTCGTTGTGGGTGGTGTTGATGATGATGATAAGTCTTGTTTTGCTTCAATGGAGCTGGAATTCAGCGTCTCCTGCCTCTGGATTACGGTGCTATTTTCGTTAGAACTCGTTCCGAAACTAGATTTGGAATCCATGCTGACGATTGGGCCCTTGCTCTCAGAGATTGGCTGAGTTGATGAGGTTACGAAACCACCTGCGTCTCCATCTTCTCCCATTAAACTTACTTTCTCCGGAAGTTCTCCTTCTGCAGAGGTAGGTGCCAGAGTCCCGCTATTTGTCTCAGTCCAGTTCTGAAAATTTTGGGCGCCTTCAAAACTTTTTATTTGCAGAGGAAGGGTTGAATTATTAGGAATCTGGACAAGTGGGAAAGAGTGACCAAAGGGGGTCAATTGAGTCAGCAAAATCAAACAAAGTGAAAGTTGAGAAGAAAATTGAACAGCCTCCGAGTGGGAGTGAGCCATCTAATACAAAATATAAAACGAAAGAAAAATGAAATGAAAAATTGAGCTCTCACCCAAGGAACATTTACTTTATCACACTTCTACCAATGAATCAAAAGATTCGTAAAGGACTTTAAGAACTAAAGCTACCAAATTTCGAGACACCTTAGGAAGAAAGTTGACAGGATCTCATGCATCTTCCTTCTACAAAGACAGGAAAAGCGACTTTCTTTCCAAACCCACTACGAAAAGTGTGGCACTTCTGTGGCAAATGTGGCAAAGGAAATGAAACTCTATTGACTCTCTCTTTGCCTTTCATTTAACAAAAACTTTGAATGAAGTTATGAAAAATAATTTTAACTTTCTCCGCAAAGCATGACAAATGACTCCACTAAGAAAAATAATTTTTCGTATTCGTTAATTTTTCGATATAATGTGCTACACCAGTACTATAATTTGCAGACAAACTTGTATGACCTTAACGCACATTTCATGAATGACCTTGTAACCTGAGTGCAATTCCATTGAGCTATAAAAAGAAAGTTAATAGGGCTGAAACTCGTACCATTTGATTGGAATAAGGAAGCGACAATTTCTCGTGGCAGGGTGAAAGTATCGTTTTATTGATCCAAATGATGTTCGATAAGACAGGAACGGACGTCATTCGACTATCAAATTGAACTTAAATTGTGCAATTTAACGTTGACCTTGTTCTAAACTTAGTTCAAACCCTATCCGCAAATCCCCGAAAATGAAGGGCCATTAAGTATTAAAAGCTCTTGACCGCAAATGACCT
>JABASL010000417.1:0-17790 GCA_019775825.1 Neanura muscorum | reverse complement strand
TCAATATAATTTAATATAAATTAATACGTTTATTGACGGTTTTTACAGAAATACAACCAACTAAAGTTCATATTCCTTGCCCGCACCCAGGAAGCTTCCTATTCAATTCCGTGGTCCGCACACCTCACATTGATTAAGATAGAATTTATTAAAGGTTTATCCATCCTACTTGGGTTTGACAAATTTTTTTTTAGAATTATGAAGATTAGATACTTTACAAACTGCTAATAAATTTATAAATTAGATAAAATTAAATTAAATGTTAACCAATCAGATGGGAAAATTATTGGGGATTTTCATTGGTTTGGATAACAAAGGAGGCGCTAAAATCAACCGAACTAAAAACTTTCTTGAAAAATTAGCAGCAGCAGCAGCAGAAAAATCATAAAATATTTTAATTACCTTAATTTTTTTTTCAATTTTTTAACTCATTAAGTTAATGCATTTGAAAAGAGGTGATGTGATTGGATGAAAGTTAGGATCCTTTTGTTAAACCACAGCCAACCACCCACCCACCCAATTTTTTCTCTGCTCTGCCCTCCTATTGTTATTCCGAGAATTTTAAGTGTTTTGCTTGAGTGTGCTACTGCGCTGCCATCACAAACTAAACCTTCGTTGTTCGTCGTCGTCCTCAATTCTATTAAGTTTCTCTTCCATTTTCGTCCTCTTCCTTTGGCGTTGGCTTCGTCATTTATCACAAGTACTTTTTAATGTTTTCTCATCCAATGTCTCTTTTTGTCCCGTTTTAATACCTCTTTACGAATAGTTACGACGAACGGCGATACATCATCTTTTTCGTAAGTGCTTCGTAAGTTTTAAAGTTATAAGCTAGGAAAGGAAACAAGGTTTTAGTTTAGTTACGATTATTTCATAACAGTTTCCATGAGCTTCCCTTCATAGTGTCCGTAGGCCCATCCAGTTCCATCCAGCCTAGGTCACTCTCTACTGTTTACTCGTCAAATCGTATCGTGAACGACATGGTAAAATTCATCACAACGTTTATGTTCTGAGAAGTTTTGTCCTCTTGATGGTGAGCAGCTGATACTGTACAACCGGGGGACTGAAGTGAGGCAACTAACCTTAACTACTTAATCTACGTATATGATTTTACCAAAGTTACTCCAGTCGAAAAGTATCAAATATCAAAATTGGATTTAAAATCAAGGTCACAATGGGAGACGGCGTGGAAGAAAAGTATATGACTGAACTAGCCGCGCTAAAGATCAACTCAAAACCATTGATCAATTCGTTGACGATGATGGCCGAAGACTTTATCCAATCTGCTCCAGTCATTGTGCAAATAATTGAGAAACATCTGGCACGGGTGAGAATAATTATTTGTACACCTTTATACTAATTAAAAATTTTAAAAAAAACTCAAAATTCTGCTGACTCGCTGTACTTTAAAGTAATGCGAAGTTTTCAGTTGCCAACAAGAACTTTCGCGATATGGTTAAATTTTTATTACAAATCCAGGCAGATACATATTGGAATTCCCTAATAACGACAATGACTTAATGGATAAAATATGCAGGGATTGTTAAGTAATGTTATTTCGCATTTCCATCATATTATTATAGCTTAATGTTAAAACCATCCGCAACGGCCACGGCCAGGATTAAAGTCTTTGCTTTTCAAGATTTTATTAACTTTAGCTAAAGCAAAAGCTAGATAGATACCCGCCCTTATTATAATTAAGTGAGGATTCATAATGGATAAGCTGGTCAAAAATTGTTCGCTACAATTTTTAAAACATTCCTTACCCAGCTTTTTCCTACAGTTCAGTTTGTGGAACTAGACTCGTTTAAACTAATTACACAGCATGGTAATTAGCGCCTAACGAGTATTGCGAAGCTTATTTAATTTGACATCAGCTACTTTGCGTTGCGGTCATGTCCATTAGTAACGTCATTCCGATGACATTTAAAGCTAGTTTCCCGACTATTTTGACTGTTCGTTTCGTTAATTAATTGGATGTCCGTTTTGTGATTTCACTCTACTGCCTGCAATAGCTAATTCAATATGCTCTGCTCTGATTTGCAAGCAATTTAGCGTGAATTAATATGATGACAATGAACATTTATTCTTACAATAATATGCTTTGAAAAAGAACATCCTCGTGGAACTTACTAAAATTACCACTATAGTTTATATATAACTAAGTTTTTTTTTCAATCGGATAAACGATCTAATACTTACGTTTTGCTAATAATTTCGTTTTTTGTCGTCTTCGCCAATATTTTGTTGTTATAACCGATGGCATCAATTCTGTTATCCTGTTAAATTCGTTTAACTCATTTACACGAGCCCTCCTCCTCCTTTCAGAGACTAATTCCGAAAACGTTCAGTCGTATCGAGATTCGAGATAATTCTATAATATAAAAGATTGCGCTCAAACTCTTCAAACTCGGTGTAAAATCTTGCGGCTGCAAAGGTTAAGTCAATTGTGTTCACGCGATACGCTTAGAGGTGGCTCCTTGAAGACGACAAACGATTGTTAAGTGTTCTAATTCTGTATTCGTGTTATGTTTTATTTAGGTTCCGCCAGAATACAAACTGCCAGTCCTCTACTTGATTGACTCAATTGTCAAGAATATCAAGAAGCAATACATTGAGCTATTTTCGCAAAACATTGTCACCACATTCTGCGGGGTTTTCGAATCGGTAATTACTTGTATTTCACGTTTCGACGTATTTTCCGGGAAAAACAATTCGTGAGCTCTGTTGTTTCTTGCACTAGGTAGGGGACCGGTCTGTTCGTGGTAATCTGTTCAAACTGAGACAAACGTGGGTTGATGTGTTTCCCACCAAGAAGTTGATGACAATTGATCTAAGATGTAGTGACCTCGACGAGAAATGGCCAATCGGAGTCGGCTTGCAACTGGGAGGTGCGAATACTGCAAACACGATTCACGTAAACCCAAAGTTCCTGCCTTCCAGCGTAAGTACCCAATTCACAAACAAAACGCTTAAGCCTGTTTGCCGGTTAATGGTCGAACTGATATAAAGTAACGTTTTCTTCTTCTTAATCCTCATTTATAGCAACTCCGGAACAATATGCTGTCATTGTCATATGACTCCAGTAGTTTATCTGCGGAGCCAAACACTGCACAAGAGGCTGACGCTGAGTTACGGAAACAATTCATAATGAAGCAAAAACAGCTAATTGAACTTCAAGAGAAAAAGTTGGAATTAGAATTACTTGAGAAGCAATTTAATATGGAAGAACAGGCGCGCAAGAAAAAACAACAGGAAGATCAGGCTAATGCAAAAGTAATACACGAGACTTCGATTGTTGAAACAACAAATGCACGCGAATGAATAACGTACTAATGATCATTATTTGTTGGGTGTTTTTTTTTCAGTTACTAGCTCAAGCCGAACTCGCAAAACAAAAAACTCATGCAGCAACATCGATTATGGCTAGAGCGGGCGCCACACCTCAATCGCCAATAGAATCACCTGAAGTTTTTATTTCCAGTAAACCTACAAGCCCAACATCTGTATCTGAAGCATATCAACATCCTCCGAAAGTGCCAGACCGGCTTGAAAGAATTAGCAATCCACAAATACTCCCTTCCGATCCCAGAGTTCGCCGGAATGTAGTACTGCAACAACTATCACCTATGCCAGTCAGACGAATGACACCTTGGAATTCTAGCCCAGAAACCATTCAAAGGGTATCAAGAAATCCCGACGTTATCCTACCTGACGTCAAGCCGTTGGGCTCGCCGTTTTCTCCCAGACGATCACCACCACCACCACCAGCGGCACCCAAGCTGGGACGGCGTGGTTCAGCGGAGCACAGGTCAAGAAAGTCGGAAGAACGCTCCGTTGAATTAACCGCCGCTGCGGTAGCTTCTCCCAGACACTCCCCGATAGATACAATTAGGCGCTCTAAGTCGAAAAGCCCCAAACGAGAACAAAGTGTAGCGGTTCCCCACAATCACTCGAGTTCCAAAGACGGTCAAGGAAGTAGTAGTGGCAGCAATAGTGGCAAACATAGTGCTGAAGATGAGAAGGCTTCACCACAACGGTCTGCTTTCCATGGCGACACAACCTCAACCATGTTTCTGTCCTCGTCCCCGAGCCGTCGTTCCCAAAGTCCCAGAAAATCAGTGTTTGAGAAAGACCGAAGTGACAGAAAAAGCAGTCGAGCTAGTTCTAAATCAAGCACCGGCAGCAGGAGGAGTGGAACAGGGAGCGAAAAGGAAGACCGAATTGAAAGGAAGGAAAAAGAAATCAATACGAGCACGCATGAAAAAGATGTTAAATTCACAACAGAAAGGGCGAAGAAGTCTCGAGCCGACAATCGGAGAACACAGCATGAGCGTGGTTCAGGCGGGGATAAGTTGGATCGGTCGTCGTCTTCGGCTCAGTCAACTCCATCTCCAACTAAAAAACGAGCTGGACAACGCAGTGTAGATCGTTTAAAACCAAAGGATTCAAAATTTTCTGCATCCGCTGATATTGATCTACGATTCGACGAAATTTTATTGGGGCATAGTAGCAATGGAAAAAGAGGCAGCTCAACGGTGGTTGAGAAAGATCCCTATACGAAAGAGAAAGAACCTAAGAAGAATCGAAGAGGGAAGCAAGAGCGGAAGTCTAGCACGGAGGACGACGATAAAGCTCGAATCCAGATCCGGAAAGCTGAGAGAGAAAAACAACGTGAAAATAAACGGGAACAATTCAAAAGTCGAACAAGTGCTGTTCTATCACGAAATTACAGGAAGCGATCCGGCATTCCTGAAGTTGAAGAAGAAGACCCCAAGGTGTTTGACACCACGTCCGATATTGACCAACGATTCGCAAACAAAGTTGAGAAGGATGTTGATCTCCGGAAGTTATCTACTCAGAGTGGGAAGGATTCATCGGAACAGCCATCAGCGAAAAAGTCAAGAAATTCCTCGCTTATCGATAAGTATACCGTCAATTCGTGCTCATACAGTTCTAGTCTACTACAAATATTATTACAACTATTATTATGTTACTATTATACAATGTCTCAGGTGTGTAGTATCAACCTAATAGTTGTGAATCACATAAATTCCCTATCGCAATGGATCTCTATTCCAAATCCTCTAGAAGTCTTCCCTTTTAACCCAACTCATCCCGAGAATGGCCAAGCCGAAGTTACGACATTAAAAACTGCAAATTCTAGTTTTAATTTTATATGCCAGTTAAATTGTTTCCTAGAAAAAAAAATCATATTTACTAACTTTGCAGTAGTTGAAGGATGCGGCAATTAATTACGTGACCTCTTAAGGGTCGGCAGTGGGGGGAGGTTGTAGCTTTTCTTCATTTTGGCCTTGAATGAAGAGTCGAAGGATTTGAAGAGGGCCCTTACATTGCCGAGTTGCACTGTTTTTACTGTTGAAAAATTCAGAATTAGGGAAGGATGGACCCCGGTTCAGTGTTTCGTACGAAGAGATTTTGAGGAGATATTGTATAATAAAGCTGTTTGTATGCATTTCATAATCGATAGTCGGTAAAAATTATAGCTATACTTAGACATTTGTATTATACCTTTATTTGTATTAACTAATTGCATGTATGTTTTAAAGTTTGTTTGGTCGAGAAGATGTCGATTTGCGACCGTCCTCAAGTAGTTGGTCGCAAGTGAAGAAACCAAACGAAGATGGAAGGAGAGATTCCATTGAGAGTTGTCCAGAGGTCACAACGGATGAACAGCTTAAGGATATGCTTCGTGATGGGAAGCAGCGTCCACCACCTCCTTTGTCACCAGCCAGTTCCGTTGGTTCAACCGCCCCCAGTGGTTGTGATGCCTTAGGAAGACCACTAGCCTTTGCTAGACTTCCGGGTAAACGAACCTTCCAAACTTATGCCGCTATCTACGAATCCGAGTTAACTGTTTCCCGTTTATTTTTTTAGATGACCCGGAGGAACGAAGGAGAAGCTTGGGAACCAGATCGGCGTCAATTGACCCAGTAGAAACTTTCCGCCAGCGCTATATTGAAACTCCGCTTCGCGTGAAAGGAAGGTTGGATTCAAGCGATTTAGAACTTGCGTTGTCGCAGAGCAAGCATGAGTTAGACCAAGGAACGTTGACCAGTTCTCAATTTAATATTATTAGCAAGCAGCTTGTCCAGGTTAGTGTGTTTTTACGTTAGCGTCGTGGTTTCGCCGGTATAAGGTCATTCTCACGTATATACTTTATGGTTTATGTGTACGTAGCTGAACGAGGGTATCAAAATTCGGAAGGTTCAAGAAATGGATAATTTGCGTCCTGGCTCAGGTCATCTGCCAAATCCTTGGAATCCAGGTATTTTTCAATTGAAAGACGTGTAATCAAAATCGGAACTTGACATGGATTTCTATTTAATTCATGCAGATGCAAATCCAGTATGGGCAGTTCTTACGCCTGGTTTTCAAAGACCCCCTCCTCCAATGATTGTTGGGAGGCCAAAGGAACCTATGTGGGCTCGGGGAGTTCCTCTTGGTGCACCACATGGACCGAATCCATTTATTGAAGCCATCAATCCAAATCCTGTACCTGAAATCTTAATTCCAGTTGTGAACCCCATGGAGTTAAGTAACCTTGAACAAGACATCGATGGAACAACGCCTCTCGATAAGGTTCGATTTTCATTTGACTCTTCTGTATTGGTTAGGTTTTGTTTGTAGCATTTTGAATAATAAGATTTTCGAGAAAAAATAAAAAATAAAAAAAAAAATAATAATAAAAAAATTGAGGTATTTGAGGTATTAGATTAATTACAGTTCCGTTTGATTTCAGATCCCAAGGCAGGTTCGATTTTATGGAACTACTGCCATTGTTTTTACTGGAAAATTTAGCGACGAGCCAAAGGAAATATCATTTATTCCTGAGGATGGGTTGAGAACTTTATATATCAACGGGGAGCCCATAAAAATTCGATGGAATGTCACACGAAAATTCTATTATGCGAAGAAGAGCCACAGTATTCGAATCGGTGCTCCAACAAGGGAACTTTATATTGATGGAATCGGTTACGAAGTGTACTTTGGTGGTATACAATCGCGGGTAAAATTCCAACAAACAGTATTTTGAGTCATTCTAGGATTAGCGAAATTAATATTTTCCTGTTTTGTAACTCCTAGATAAGTGTCGACAATAATTTAGTAAGTTTTCGATTGGCCGGACCACCTCCTGGCGTTAAAATTGGGCAAAGTCTGCGGTATGATTTAGTTGCAGGACGTACGACCGTTTTTGTAGACGGCAACCCATATAGCTTGTACTTGGATGCAAAACCACAAATTTTGGGTAAGTTATCCATTTTAATTTTGAATGCCTCTCGTAAGCAACGTTGCGATTTTTTGTGCTAGATTTTGCTGGATTTCCGGTTATAGCCCAATTTTGCGAGGAATTTCGATCGATTACTTTCAATGGATTAATGTTTCCTACACTTTTTGGTGGGCCACCAAGGCCTGTTTTACTTCCAAATGGGAGACGCCTTTATATTAGATTCAATGCGGTTTCTCCAATAACGGAACAAAATATTATAGCCTATATACGTTCCCAGCCTCAGCATATCAACCCAGGGAATGCTGGTAAGTGAATGTTACTTCTTCCTGAGAAAGGAACTCGACATTATATTCAAATGTCACTTTGATTATGACGCTAATATCTTATTCTGTACGATTTAGGCCACAGACCCCGAGAATCCGGAACATTTTTACCGGGACCCAATCAGAACTCACTTCCAGGCTTTCCCCACCATCCTGTACAAGAATTACCGAATTCAACAAATCCATTGGACATGGTCGCCAACCTCTTATCACCGTCCACCAACACAACGGCGTCTGGGGTTCTTGACAATTCCTATGAAGTTGAGCCATCATCAAATTCAAAAGAAAATCTTGCCAAAACTGCTCAAGGGGAGGAATCTTCTTCTTCAGGCCCATTAAACGTTCAAGATTTACTAAGTAAGCTTCTTCTCGCTGGCCTGCTCCCGGCGGGTAACAAGCCAAAAGAAGAAGCAAATGGTTTGACTGAAGAAGGAGCGAAGGAAAGTGTTAACGAAGAGAAAACGGATGAAGTGCAGATAGAACATTCAAAAGTTGAGAAATCAGAGCCAATTTCACCGCCAGCGCCACCTGTGGAAGTGGTAAACGTAAATTTTAATGATAATCTTAAGAAACGCAGGCCGAAGGTGATAGACTCACTTTACCTGGGAGTCCAATGTGGATCTTGTGGTCTTCGATTTCCTGCGGATCAAAATTATAGGTATGATCTATGTTGTCCATTTTTATGAGGTATTGGCCCTCCAAATGTAACGCTTGATTTATTTGGAAACGTCAGGTATACTCAACATCTCGATTGGCACTTTCGGCAGAACAGGAAAGAAAAGGCGAATGCTCGTAAAGCCCTTTGTCGAAAATGGTACTACGACCTCTCTGACTGGATTCAGTTCGAAGAAGTTGAGGATTTGGAAGACAGAGGTATTGTTACTCTAAATAAAATTGAAAAGTAAGTTAATTATTTCGACCCAAACTATATTTTTGTTAATCATGATTTTGTGGGGACGATAACCTTGTAGCTAGCAGCGTATTTGAACCACAAGAATTGGACATGGAAGATGACAAGGGGGGCGGTACTCGGCTCTTGGATCCTGACTCGTACACCGTGCTGGCAACGGGCTTGGAAGGTATCCTGTGCCCACAGTGTGGTGAGGGCTTTGAGACATTCTTTGATGAAGAAAAAGAGGAATGGAGACTTCGGGATGCGCTTCAAGACCCGCAACCGGTAGAAGTTGGAGACGCTGGCACTGAAGACAAAAAATTATTCCACCCAATTTGTCATCAGGTGAGGTTCATGAAAATCCTTGGTTAGCGAGGATAGTACATATGGAGTTCAGTTCTTGGAGAGTCGATTTAGGGTTGCGAAACGAGAGGGTTTAATGCTTTTGTTTTTATTTCTCAGGACTACTTAAATTCATTAGTTGAGGATGATGAACCAAAAGTTGAAGCTGCAGGAACATCTCTAGCACCTGGGGATGATGACGATGAGGTCCTGATTATACGGGAAGGGCCAAAGGAAGTTGTCCTGATGGAGGTTGACATAGCAGAGGACGACGATACGAGCACCAAAATGAAGGGAAACGACATGGAGACTGGCGTTGACCACCTACCACCATCAACGGGAATTGACATCGCAACCGGCGTAAATGAGGAGAGTGTAGTCACTGCTCCGAAACCAAGTGCCAGTTACGTTGTCCTCTCCCCTGTTGTAATTGATGTTGTGGAGGATGAGAATTCTAATATTCCTGGAATAGCCAGCTTGGATGGCTTACAAGGGAACGTCTTTGGATTTGCGTTAAATTCTAGTCATGCGTCGACGACTCCGGCTGCTACGGAGGAGTCGAGAGCAGTAGTTTATGAGGCGATGAAATTTGATTTTCCAAAAATAAAAGAGGAACCAATTGAATGGAAGGATATCCGTGAGGATCAAATCATTATGTCTATCTTTCCTCATATGAGTCCAGGGGCGGAGCCAATGGACATTACTCTAGATGATGAGGATTCTGGGATTGTTGCCTATGGTTCCTCTTCTGCTGACACTCCAACTAATTCACAGACGATTCAGGGCACAATTCATGATATTGACCTTACGGATGACGATGCTGAGTTGACAGCGACTACGCAGCACCCTGTGGTTGCCGAAATTGATGGGAATGTTCAATTTAGAGGTTAGAAACTCGAGCTAGTTGAACTCTCTTTGTAATTTGATTATATTATGTATCTTAATGCTTGTCTTTCTTTTCATTCCAGCAACTGAGGCAGTTAAGTCTGCTCCATCAAAGATCAAGATTAACATTTTTGGATTGGACACGGCTTCTCAATCCCCCACACACAAAGCCTCTGTTCCAGCGGAAGAGCCACAGAGTGCTTCAGATACCCTTAAACCTAATACTCCTAATCCTATTCCTGAGAAGTCTGAAAGTCCCTCCCCTCCAAACTTGGAATCGCTGTTCAAAAGTGATGAAATGCGACGGCTGAAGCCAAAGCTCGCCGCGGCCGGAAAGAAGCTCATCAACAATCCTGTAAAGCGAACAGGAAGGGAGGAGTCGGGTCTCTGCTCCATAATGTGAAGGGTGGGAAGTTACTAATGCTAAGAGCACAGTATTTAAATTAAATCATAAAAAAAAAAGAAATAAAATTATAGAATAAAATATTTAAATATATTATATAAGTAATTATTATTATTAATTATATAGATGTAATTATAGAACCTAACTATAGTGTTAATTATAAATTGTTGTTTAGAGGAATGAGTTTTTGCTGTTTTAAGTTAATTCAGATATAATTGCCTGGTTAGTTTTTGGTTTAAAGAAGTGAATGACCAGTCCATCTAATCACAAACAAGAAATCCGAAGTTAGAATTCAATTTTAGCTGTTCATCTGGTTTCAACATTTCAAGTCCAGGAAACGTCATGTCACAGGGTCAATGGATGAATAAATTAAACACTTGAATAAAATCTAATATTAATATCGCTTAGCGATAAACAATGTATTTCGATAAAAAATTTATTCTTTGGAGTTTTTATGGTTGAAACGTAATAAGTTTTCCAATTCAAAAATAATTTTCGGGGAGTATTAACTAAATTCTGTCTTTAAATATCAGTTTGTGGGGATATGGGCCTGCTACTGTACCTCCAAAATTAGGCGTTAAGCTGGCATTCGACCCTTCTGGGTGAATAGTAAATTTTTGCAAAATGGAGGCTGTGAACAGGAAGATTTCGTTTCTCGCAAGTGATTCTCCGATGCAAATTCTTCGGCCAGTGGAGAATGCAATCATGTTATCGTTTTTTAGTACGTGGGACTTATCTGGAGACAGAAATCGCTCTGGCTTAAAATCGTTTGCATCAGGCCCCCAGACGTCAGGATCATGATTGGCGCCGTAGATATTTGAAATGACAACGGTGTCATTTGGAATAAAGTGACCGTTCAAGGTCACATCTTCAGTACTACGGTGAAAAACGCCAAGAACAACTACACTACAAAGGCGAATAGTTTCTTGAATTACGGCCTCCAAGTAGGGCATTCTAAATAAGTAAAAAATAAATTATTCAAAATCCAAGCAGTGGGTATTACGGATCAGTTTTTTTTTAAGGTAAGCTCACGAATCTTTGTCATGCAAGGTTGGTAAGCGATCCCGTCCAATCACGCGATCAATTTCTGCGTGAACTTCTTTTTGAACCAGTGGATACGTTGCAAGGTAGAGGCAAATCCAGGACATACTGGTGCTAAAGGAAACAAAATATACAGTTAAATTGCTTCTTGAATTTAAGCTTCATCGAAAAAATTTAAACCTGGTAGTTTCACTTCCGGCTGCAAAAATGTCAGCAATAGTATTCAGGAAAAACTTCACTACAAACAATAATTAGCAAATTATCATTCGGGAACTTCAATTAACAGTAATCGAAATTAGTTGTTGAATTTTACTTCCTTCTTCCTTGTAAAACGATGATGTAGGATCAGTGCAAGTTTTCATTTCATCAATGTAGACATCAATAAAATCATTCTGTGTCCCAATCTTATGTTTCTTCATTCTCTCCTGAATGTAATTTTTAAAGTAGTTTTCCGTATTATGAAAGTTCCTTTCGTACGCTGCAAATCCGCTTTGCTCGGGGAAGAGCCTACCCAACCAAGGCATGAAAATTAGCGTTCCTAATATTTTTGCACCTTGAATGTTCCTAAAATTATCAATGATTCAATGCAATAAATTACATGACGCTTTTTCTTTTAAATTTTGAACTAATTTTAACTAAAGACTCTAAAATTAAACTATATATTAAATTTATAACTGTATAATTGAATCTACGAGAACAGCCAATTCTGGATCACTATGTGAGAAACGATCCCCAGCACAAATTTGCCAAATAGAATTGACGACTGCCTGAAACAGAATAAAAACTTGATTATTTTCATTATTAAATTTTAATTACTATTAAAATTGATTTCCACAGGGCTTTGTATAGAAAAATATAAATTACGGCGTTAAAACGGGTAGATGTTGAAATTGGGGTTCCAGCATCTCTTTGAAGCCCCTGGATAAGCTCCTCAACTTCGCTCATAATAATGCCCTCCATTGACTTCTTTCCAAACCCGAAATCTCTAAGATGGCGTAGCGAAAATCGCTGTTTTTTAAACAACAAAGTGTTATTGTAAAATTACGATATCACGGAACCATCCTGCTGAAGTTTAAGGATTTCGGTAAACTAAAATTTTAGGAAACATACTAGCTGCCAAATTTATGTTTGGCAAGTTTTAGGGAAGGTTTTACAGCTTAAATTGATTTACGAATTGGTATTCATACTCGTTGTTCAGCCCATGCACTACCACCGGCGAATATTATTCCTGTCCAACCAAATTTAATAAATTATTCACTGAAGTTAATTGTACCGCTAAGGTAGCAGACCTCGGTTGACTCCATCATCTCCACCACGTATCGACATAGCACGTCCTTGAACGCGTCCGGAGAGAGCAGGCATATTAAACGCCTGTCGTATACTTTTGGAATCATTCAATACCACCGTCCTAAATTGGAAACAAAATTTCTCCTTGACTTTTAGAATTTCGGAATTGCACAATAAAAACAATAAAGCACAATAAAACAATAAATTTGCACGTGTGAACACTGGAATAAAAAAAAAACTGGGAGTCGCTGTCATTTACTGACCTGTAATTTCCGAAATCTACGCCAATTACACTGGATTTCGCTACTTTGCCCCAATCCAGTAACAATTGGTAGATTCCAGCTTTGTCATATTTCTCAAAATATGGCAAATGACCGAGGACTGGAAATGAAATTCTTGGAACTAAAATCAAACAAATATAAGTTGCAATATTATACGTTAGGATAGAGATAATTAAGTACAAGTTTACGCAGGAATATAGAATAATAACCTGGTGGGTAGTTTGGGGGCCGTTTGTTGACATAGTAGAAGAGAGTCAGAAGTAGAACAATTAGTAGACAGAAAAGTTCCAACAACATTTCGCTTATTGTTTTACTGTTTGTCTCTCTAAATTCGCAATTCAATTAAAGTTTATTTTAGTGGATTGTTTCAGTTTGAGATATTTTGGCAAATGAGGATTAATTGAGCTTCGAAACCTGCAAGTCCTAATCGCAATTCTCAAATAAAACTATGGGAGAAGGGGTTGAATGCTACTTGGTTAGGAAATAATTGCGAGTGTTTGCGAATTTTCCAATGACCCTCCGCAATTCCATAGTTTTTTTTTGTAGCCTAGATCTTTACCCTTTGCAAAATGCGTCGATTGTCTAGTATAGAAACTCATTTTGCAAATTCCACTATAACCAACCCTTTGAATACTGCCAGCTAATTCCATGCATGTAAAAACCAAATTTTATTCATTGTTCCGGCTAGGAAGCTAACGAGGAGATGAGAATCACAGATCGCTTACTTGGATGAAGGCAAACCACATTTTCAACAATGCAAAAGCAAAATAAGGTTTTTCATTTTTGTTTTGTATTTACTTCCTGTTAATGAATTACTGTTAGTTGATGAATATATTTCAAAATTCAATTTTATGAATTAGCGACATTTCAAACGTTTTTTCGGAGGGTCCGTTTGAAAGAAGTTTGTTTGAAACGTTTGCAATAATTTTTACAAAGGTATTTTTTGTATCTTTAGAAAAAACATTATTCTCTGGTTCTTCTTTTGTATGAATAATAATTTATTGTTCGGNNNNAAAATTCAATTTTATGAATTAGCGATATTTCAAACGTTTTTTCGGAGGGTCCGTTTGAAAGAAGTTTGTTTGAAACGTTTGCAATAATTTTTACAAAGGTATTTTTTGTATCTTTAGAAAAAACATTATTCTCTGGTTCTTCTTTTGTATGAATAATAATTTATTGTTCGGGAAGGAGATATCTTACTCATCTCATCAAGGCCGCTAACTAATTTTGAAGGCTGGAAGCCTCGAGGCTGTTCAGTTCTGTGATTTTTCGTTTACCAAAAATGAGGAAGAGTAAAGTTTACGTTTGTTCTCCTTCATTCCAACAAAATGAAGTCAAAACGTTGTTGCGTGACAACTATTCGTATGACATGCTGCCGCCGCGGAGCCTGCCAGGCCAGGTCGACCGCCGCGCTGTAACCTCCCCTTCCCCTGAGCTCACATTTTTGGAATAAACGTTCATTCTATTTTCTAGAATAGATTAAAGGCCATTTTGCCAATTTTGGTTTTTAATGGAAATTGCATGTTTATGTTTGTTGTACACCGTACACGTACGAATGAGAAGTGGAACAGACCCGTCCACCCACCCGTTTCACATTTTTTACCCTTGTGCCTTACTGAACGAGTTTTGACAACAAAACTCTAAAACTAAGATCTCACAACGAAATACCACCGAAATCCAAGACTTGACTCTCACGATACTCAGAAGCGGTAAACGCTCAGGAGTTCACCAGATTCCGGAGGTTTCCCGGAAAGTCACAGTAATCAGTAATCGCAAACACTATTTAGATTAATCACTTCACCTAGCCTAGAACAATTCATTTAATCAAAGAAGCTGCCAAACTGCCAAATTACTCTTGATGTTTTTCTTTGCATGCGTTGTGCGTAGGTGACTCATAAATCTAATCATCTGGGGCTGGGGCTTCCCATCCGTTTTCAGCAGCAGCGGCCGCAAGGTGAGATCATTCTTTATCAATCGCTCCGGATAAAACTAAATGATTCCCTACGCGACTTTTTTTTGTTAAAGTTTAACCATTAACTGATTGCATCGTCCTCCTATCACCTAACCCTATATCATCGATAGTAACTTTTCTGTTTCGTACAGTACTAACCACTAAAACTTATATTTTTAACAGGCTACCTCATTCCTGCTGAGCTGAATAACTGCGTAAGTAAAGAACCTGTCATTAAAGTTACGATCAGTCTAAGTTTGTCATGGGCCCTCGGCGAGCGAAAGTAGACGCTGAACTTACAATCGCCGCCACCACCACCACCGGTCGTCGAGTAACACGTACGTAACGTAGATCTTTATAAGAGGAAATATCTATCATGCATTGTTTCAAAAAATCATTGACTTTACAGGCGGAAGCACCGTAGCACCATCAAGGATTAACACAATTCACCCCGTAGTCTCTTCTGCCTCAAAAAGCCGGAGTCGAAATGGAAATGAAACAACAGAAGATGACGGTGGTCGTCAATCAAGGCAATCGAGAAGCAGAATTACACCATCGAGTATTAAAAGAATCACTGCCGTCCGTTCTGGGACTATTGGAGGGAGGATTTCAGTTCCTTCTACTTCACCTAAATTAACCGTGCCTCAATTAGCTGCTGGTCGCAGTTCCACAAGAAAATCAACTACTACTACACTGAAAAAACTTAAGGTAACAAAAATCACGCAAAGCGCAGGAAAAATGCCAACCAGTAATGGCATTCTCACACCTCGAAAGCGTTCAAGAATAGAAAAACCGAAGTCGGATTCCGAGCCGGTTGCTCCACGGAAAACTAGAAAGACAGGCGGTAAACCTAATCAGGTTACAGTTAAATCAGTCCGCAAAAAAACTTCACCTGTAATGAAAGTACGCGCTGTTACTCCTCCGGTTGCTGGAAAGAAGCGTAAGACGGAATCTGCTGAATTACCTCCAACGTTTTCAAAGAAAATCAAAAGATCAGGGAAGGGGGCCTTATCACCAAAACCAAATGTGACCGAATTTGTGTTGGACCCAACTTTTGAGCAAAACCTGCCTATTCCTTTCATTTCTCCGTCATTCCAGTCAAAATTACTCATTCGAGCTGTGCTATTGAACGACATGAAACTTCTTAAGAAGTTAACTCAGGACAAGAAATCTATTTCTTCGTATTGCGTTCCACGGTCACTACGAATTGATCGACATGCTCTTTCTTACGCCATCGAGAAGGGTAATATAGCGGCTATTAAAATTCTTTTACCGGATCCATCCCCACAAAATTTAGCACCCACTACGACTTGGCTTATTCAAGATGAAACTACCGGTCGTGGTTCCAGATACCAATTTGGACATGCTCTTAGAAACGTGACAGTTGGTCGGGGAGGAAAGGAAGGGAATGCTGCACTACTGAAAGATCGAAATACTGTGGACGTGATTCCTGCCGTAGAGCCTTTAAACGGAACGTACTGGAGTGAGGCTTTGGAATATGGACTGCCGTATTCCACTATAGAGAAGATGAAGGGATTATTTAAGAACGAGGATATCTTGTTTACGAGTCAAATTATAAATACTATTGTGTCGGCAATTCGAAAAGGGCACTGTATACTGGGGGCACAATTGATTCAGATCGCTCTAACAAAGGCAGGATGGGGATTTAACAATTTACACATGGAAGTCTTAACCAAATCGAAGAAAGATCCTCTTACACCGTTTAAATTTCAATCAGTGGGAAAGAAGGCCGTTGGAAATGCAAGCATTACCCCGCTTCATTGTGCAGCCATAAACCCAGATCCATATTGCCTCTCTACCCTGCTTAACATGTCACCACTCTACACAATACTAGATGCCAATAACTGGACAATTGTGCACTACGCTGCGGCTTGTACAGGGACCGGACCGTTGGAATTTATTATCTCGCGTGGAGTCTCGACGAATCAGATTAACAAGAGCGGCGACACTCCAGCTCATATTGCGGCGGAAATTGGACGATCGCAAAATTTGGAACTTATACTAAAAGCAGAGGGACAGAGCCCAGTTGGTTTGGCTAATGATAACGATGAGGAGGATGCCTCTTCAAAATCATCAAAAGCAAGTAAAAAGATACCACAAGACGCTTTCAGCGTTCTCAGGTTAAATAAGAAAGGTATGACACCCCTTCACTTTGCCTGTGCTTCCGGGAATCTTGAAGCTGTGAAGGTTCTCGTGGCATCTCCGTTAGTGGACAAGGACAGACCAACTCCTGCACAGTTTGATAAACTTACACCATTGATGCTAGCTGCTGGACACGGGCACCTTGAGCTTGTAAAGCATTTGATCTCCATTGGTGCAAAACTTCAGGTCAAGGATCGAAGAGGTAATATCGCTTTAACCCACGCCGTAATTAATGGTCACGCACACATTGTCTCCTACCTGCTGCGGCTTGGAGATAATCATCTTGCCAAAGATTCATCCGGAAACACGCTCATTCATTACGCTTGTGCATACGGGTGGAATTTTAATTTGCAACTTCTAATGGAAGCTGGTTGCTGTCCAAACGAAACCAACTTATGGAAACTCACACCATTGGCTATCGCTTTTTGTAAGGGTCACATTGGACTTGTCGAAATACTCCTAAAACAGCCTGGAGTCAACATTGATGCTCCGATTGATAATAAAGGTTACAAACTACATTTTTGGTTTTCAATCTGGTATTGTCTTGTTTAACTTGTAATAATTCGGTTGTTTTCCAGGATTGACACTACTCCTTCAAACAGTTTCGTCTAAACCCTCGGCAGATGTTATTACTCGCATTAAATATTTAATTGAAGAACAAAAAGCGGACTGCAACGTTACCGATTTCGAGAAAAACAATGCCGTAAGTTTTAGCGCGCCGCTGTCGTTATCGTCAAATATGTCTGTCTGTTTGTCTGAGATATGTAGCAGCCGAAGTTCGTGTCACAGCGTGTCCAAATTTGGAACGCAAGGTCAATGTAATGTAACAATTCGAAGGACGAGTTCGAAGACAGGCCAGATCAGTCCACCCTTTCCACACATGTTCGTTCACTGTAAGGGGCCATTGGCCCTTGATTTTCAAAGGTGATGGTGATGCAGAGCAATGTTTTTTTTTTATTCGTGTCAAGGAAAC
>JABASL010000416.1:0-17795 GCA_019775825.1 Neanura muscorum | reverse complement strand
CCAGAGAAATGTAGTTTGTAAAAGTCGTGGAGAAAAGACGCATTTTCATGGCCATTTTCTAGGATAGGAAAGTGAGCCTTGTAGAGTCGTTGACTCTGAAGTAGTACAAAAAGTACCAAAAGTTTATTCATTTCACGTGTTAAGTTTTACACGGATGAATTTACACGTAAGTTGGAATAGCACCCACCTTGTAAGACAGAAAAGGAAATAAAATTTTTCCTTTTTCTGCATCACCTAACTTTCTCTCCACCACTTGAAAGTATGAAATGAAAATATGTCAAAGCGTTCTTTTCCCTTAGGCCTTTATAGGCACTTTCCTTAGCTTCCGATCCATCCCAATAGCTTCCACCAACCAATAAAATGTGGATCCACAAAACTCTAATGTACATTTCAGCCTTGTTCCTACGTCTAAGGGTGTCAATCAGTCAAAAATATTCCCCATTGACCTGACATTTTGGTACATTTTGGTACATTATGGGCTACAGTTCAAAACATGTCACAATTTTAGATGATTCTAAACTGTTGTTTGGGTTTTTTTCTGGTCTACGAAGGATCAAATCCAACAGCCTGCTTTTTCCTATACAAAAGAGTTACATTGAAATTCTTTGTCGTGTCCCATGGGACAGGAAATGCAATTTAGACTAAACTATCATGATCCAATAATAAATTCAACTTGAATCCCACATAAAGGATCCTCTTATTTACCCTTTTGCAGTACTCAGAGCCTTTTATGCCTTTGCAAGGATGTTTGCGTTTACAACCGGTATCACTTTCCACAATTTTACATTTTAAATCAAAACAAAAAGATTCGTGTTCTCGAAATCTTTTGTATTGTTTAATATATTTTGTTTAAAATTTATTCTTAACGATTTTCTAAAATTTATTTTATTTATTTTATTTTATAAATTGCAAAAACTCCAATACATGTACACTTTTATCATCGACGACTCTTGATATGACAAATGTGAATTCAATTTGCTCTGTATTCTGTGTACAGAATGCTTGTGTAGCTTGTGTAACTTGAATGTAAAGTTCTAATTTCCTGAGTTCTCGGCCCCTCCTGTCACTTTGCCTGACCGCAGCTCTCACTTGTGTGAATGATAAATGAATTTCGATTAATTGAGGGTAAATTGGGTCTTTGGTTCTTCTGGTGATCTAATTCTGATGAGGAATATATATAAAATAGAAGTGTGTTTGCGTGTGTTCTAGCGTTCGTATAAAGTGTAAATTCTTCATGTGAACCTTTCCTCGACATCCTGTGGTTCTCCCTTTCCCATTCACTTTCTCTTTCAATTTTAGAATTAATTGATCAAAGAGGAGCTCTCATTTTCTGGAAGGAACGACAGCATTCCCAGTGGAAGAGGAAGCAAAAAACAGCAATAGCTTCCACTAGAACACCATCAACCATCGTAACCGAAACGCATTGCATTGATGTACGGAGCAACCGGAAGTAAAAGTAAAACAGAATGACAGAAAATGCTCAAAGTTACTTTCCCAAGACCATTCACAAACCGACCGTAGTCGTTTCTATGACTAGTAAAAAGTCTAGCGTACTATTTTTAGACTTCAAACTATTTCAACATTACTTTCCAGCGCGAAAAAATCCTTCGACTGCCATTTCTTTCAAGTTGGAAAAAACAGAATGGGGAAATTAGATGGATTCTTACAAGGACTAAAGTCATTCTCGAACACAAAAGTTTTGAATTCTTGTTTGCGAAATTCCACTTTTTCACAACACTTCTAAATCCTAATGGATTAGTCTTAGCTTTTTTATGTAAAGAATTTTGGAGCTGTAAACTCGAATTTCTGTAGTAATTTTGCAAAAATAAAACGTAAAATAAAATTGCTCGAATTTGAAGCAACCCATTTATTTGTGACTTTTTAGCAAACCTGGATGCAGTCGTTTGCAAGAAAGGTGTGCCTATAAAATTAAGTGAAATTTTTTGGAGCAGTTTCACTTGTTAACGTTTCTTGTTAATATTTAGTAGAATTTGAATGGGGAAGCGTAATTCATCTAACCATATGATCAACTGCTAACTTTCGTTTTTAAAATTCCCCATCTCTTGCCCCTCTCCCTCCCATGGGAGGGGAGGGGGGAAATTTAAAAATTAAAGTTAGCAGTTCATCATACGGTATAAGCTAAGGATTATTTCACATTTTATCTTAGTAGTGTCCCTTTTAAAAAAATGGGTTAGAAAACTAAAGAGAGGACTTAACAAAGTTAATGAGTAGGCGGCGTAGTTTTAGCTCCAGGATTCACCATATGAAAGTTTACAAATCCAATGCACGTGAAAGTCACTTCAGATTTTAGATTTAGGCTTTTTAAATGCAAAAATCAAGATTTGTCCTAATCTGCATTTCAAGATATTCACTCCATTTCCACTCCGACTTCAAACAAAAGAGCTTTCATTCGTGTTTTTGACAGGTTCTTTTTCTTTTTTACGTTTATTTTTAGGCAGGGTTGACTCTACCAAAAATGGGATTTATAGGAAATCAGATTCTATTTTTTCCATTTTACATTTCTAACCCACAAAAGAACAAAGGCTAACCTGACGAAAGAAAGGGTTACAAAGATGTCAAATGTCAAACAGAGCATTCAACAGATCTTATTTCAAAAACCAATATTCCGAAAATCGTTAGACGGAAATAGGATTTACTTCGTGTTTAACATTTGTTGCTTCTACGAAAACGCTCAACTGAACCACTGATACCATTGTTGTTGTAGCCAGATTGTAAAATTTAGACGCCAGATATACACATCTTCCTCACAAAAATAATGTGAACTTTCACTTGAAGTGAAAATTAAACATCTGAGAGATGCTTCATCTATTACCGCTTTCATACACGAAAAGTTTAACTTGTTTTCTCTAATTTAAATAAGTCTTGCGGGGGGACTGGGAAGCATGGCAAAACCCGTATTCAACAACACCCTGGATAGCCATCCGAACGTCAAACTTTGGCTTAGCTGTTCCCAAGTTTACAGTCATATTGCATTTCCTTACTAAAACTTTCTTTGATAGGCAAAATGACAAAGGATTATTAGAAAGGAAAGGCAGCTGTCAACCATCAAATGGTCTACTTCCTTCAATTTCAAACTTCCGGAATAAGAAATGCATCCAAAACTTGGGCTGTTTTTCTTGGAAAGATATTCTTGGACCACCGGAAGTGTATCCCATAACTTGTGGTTCTGGGATTTAGTACTATCATTCTAATGCATATTTCAACGTAGTTCTACATTTTCTGAATAGAAAGAGAGCCTTAGTGAAGGTGGCATAAAGGCTTGAACAATCCTATATTTCCATGCTTCCTTGTCAAAAGATGACACTGACACTGACTTTAACCCCATGTGACCAAATTTTATGATTTTTTCTGCTGGAATGTATGAAAGATCCATTACGAAGAAATAAGGGCTGCTGCCACAACTTTCCGTCTGTGTCTGTCCTTTCTCTTGAAAACTGTGGGTTTCATTGAAGGAGTCATATTCAGAGAAATCCATTAGTCAAGAAATGGAAAGATACGAAAGAAAATGGGCTCCTAATGTAATTTTTGAGAGAAGAAAGTGAGCAGTTTTTGAACGAGGAAGTCTTTGAATGAGACTGACTCTCCCTCTTCCCTTTTGCCATCGTCGTCTTCTCAACTTCCTTTTCAAAAGAAATATTCCCTTTTTTTGCTGACATTTCATTACTAAAGGAAAAAGGATAAGGAACCTTTCAAAAGAGAAAGTAGGAAAAGGGATAGCGGCTTGGTGGACGAAGAAGTGCGAGAGAAAATCAGAGAGAATTGCACTTTGGCATAATTTCTCCATTTTGAAACCATCTTCTAACAGTACCACATCACTGATGCTGCAATGCTGGGAAATGCTGGTAGTGGTGCAGTCTGCAGAGTAAAAGCATTCTCAAGAAAGTACAACAGACAGCCGCTTTTACTGTATTCAAAGTGCCGAAGTCATCTCTTCAAAATCTCGTCCGATTCCTTGTTCAAAATCCATACACCATTTTGACGAAAGGAAAGGTAAAACACATGCAAGGAATTTCGTTCACCAAAATCACAGAAGCCAGATCGCAAAAATGTGTTACAAGGATCTATACAATGGTAAATGAAGTCACTTTCTTGGAAATCAATTTGTTTATTTTGGAATCGTGTTTTCAGTAAGCGTTTTTTAGTGATTTAAATAACGGTAATAGAAGAGGAAATCGGAGAGTTAGTAAGAGCTAGAAATATGAGCAAGAAAATTAAAGTTCCGTAAGGGTTTATGCCGTTCTTTTTGTACAAATAAGGTGAAAGTGAGATCCTTGAGCCATGTGAACTTCTTGGTAAAAAAAAGTTTAGGAATCTTTTCGCCAAGGTTTTTGGTCAAACTAGCAGACTTTTGATGTCCTAGATATTGAACAAAGTCTTAAATTCAATTGACTTTGATTTGAAATCTCTCTCTCTCACTCTCAAAATCCGATCAGAATCACTAAACTAAAATCTAAAAGGGTCCTCAGGACACAACTAAATTTTATGTCCATCTAGCATGCCATGGTCACCACTGCCGAACTGTCGTCACATAAAGACTTTCGTCAACTCCTCAACTTTCTTGTCATCTTTGCTCTTGGCTACTACTAGAAGTCCTCCCAATCACACAACTTTTCTCATGCTGGTATTCGTGTAGAAGAAGTCATGATCATACTGAGGCTGAAAAATAAGGGACAGTAAGTAAAAGTAAGGGTACTTTTTATTCCTGCGAAAAAGTAAGACTTAAGTTCCCAAAGGACAAAGTTAACATAAGGACAAAGTTCTGGATGAGATTCTTTCTATTCTGAACATGTCTCTCTTCACACATAGACTGTGGAAAACCCTGCTACTTTTCTACTTTTTTTTTGCAACTGTTCCTTTTCATAAGATAGGAATCGAATTGAATTTCTAAGTCAATCAATTCAGACATGAGTCACAGTTACCTACTACACCCTTTAAAAAAACTAAATCCAATTCTCTTTCTTTCTTTTTTCAAAAGGAATCTGAGTAAACTAACTCCTATTCAGCCACAAATAAAAGTTTTTGACCTTCGACATTGCAAAATCCAGGGGTTAGCAACTAAAAGTTACTGCTTGATCACTAATGGGCTGAAGGACACTCTGAAGGGTGAAAATCTGTCTTAAAACGATTCTCAATCAGCGGTTATCGCAAGATCTTAAGATCTTTGGTTCTATGGCTTTGATTTGATGGTTAGAAATAGTTTCACCCCAATGAATCAATTAATGCTTTGGCAGTCAAAATTTGGGGATTCAGTTAAACTTATTTTTTTGAATGGCGTCTTAATTAAAACAAACTTTTATTATAATGATATTTCCGTGAAGTTGAACCTGGACTGTATTTAAAATTTGTCTTTTTATTGTAGATCAGTTAAAACAGTTGAGGTAAGTGAATCAGGGCATTCAAAATCAGTGACCTTCACATTTATTTTTACACAGGCATTGTTGACTGTTTTAAGCAGCCATTCTAGTAGTTTTGTTAAAATAAAACCTAATTTTGAAGTTAGTCTATTGTTCTAATATTTACGCCAAGCTGGTGGATGCTGATAATATTTGACGATAGCTTTTGCTTGATCCTGTGCAGTTCGCTTCAAGATGTCAAAATTTCTGGCCAAATCTTGTCCAACTTCTGCTGTTGTAGGACGAAACGTAAAAATATTGCAAAACGCGCCCTCTTCTGAGCCAACTTTTTTGACATCTGATTCTAATTGAGTTTCAGATTCACCTTCACCGTCCTCTCGAACCCCGGCAAAGCGATCCTACGACAAATGAATTCTATTGTTAAGGGTTCACAAATTTTGTCATTGTCTGTTGGGCATGCGCTGATTTTAGTATTACCAAGCAGAATATCTGGAATTGCGTCTCGAATTCAGCTTTGCTTGAGCCCAGGACTAGTTTTTGACGCTGAAGCTCCAGTTTAACGGATTTTAGAGTTGCTAAAACTTGGTCGCGGTTGTCTTCCATGACCTTGTTAAATAATGACGATTTTTATTTTGGATCAAGAAGATTTTCAAACCATAAAAATTCATACCCTGAGTTCAATTAGCGCATCTTTTTCTGCTTTTCCAATGATAATATTGCCCGCGGTGTCGTACTCGTCTCCCTTAGCATGTCGTGCTTGTTGAATCGCTTCAAGTTCTGATTGCTTAGACGCAAGTTGTTTGAGAAAATCTGTCGTAACTTGTAACGCTGAAGTGTGCTCCTGTGTCTTTTCTTCTAGAAGGGTGTCATTCAAAGACACTTCTCCTGCTAGACGAGTACCAATTTCAGTGGTCCCAAATGCTTCAAGTGCTTCCGCTTTTGATACGAAACCCCTGTTGGAAATTAAGCGACAATTTAATACTTTTAAATTATTCCTAAAAATCTCCATTCATTACATGACTTCAATAATTTGTTCCAATCCGTCCACTTGGGCAGTTGATTCTCCAGGATCCTGAAATTTTAACAATAAATAATTATTTTCTAATAATTTTAAGACTGTTCTTTTGAATTTCTGAAATCCTTAACCTCTTCCACTTCTCCAGGTACTTCAAGGGCAGGCTCGGTTTCTACAGTTTCCACCAATGGCATAGTAAATTTACTGTCCTGTTTCTTTCTTCCCTTTTTACGTTTTGTTGAACTAGTGGATTTTGCGCGCTTAACTTTCTTGCCCAAATCCTTTTCGCTCTTGTCTTTTGCTGGTGCTTCTAATTGTAAATTAGTTGAGAAATATTATTTAGAACTGTTTTGAAAACGTGTGAAAATGTTGACAAAAAGTTGCAGGACACCTTTAGAAAATGAATTTGATTTGTTGCTTTTCAGATCACTTTTCTTCGAACCCTTTCTACCCAGAGAGGCTTCAGCTACCGCTGTTTGAAATAAGGCTCGCAAATTCTCAAACAAAACTTTCGCTTCCGCCTTCGTATCGATTTCTAATTGATGAAGCGTCCCATTGACATATTCAGATGCTTGATTCTGGAGTAAGGCATAACGGCTATCGCTTATTCCTAATCCGTCCTCGGCTAGCTCAATTGATCTCGCCATGCGCTCCAATTCTTCTCGTAAAACTCGAATTTCCTGCCGAAGGGAATTTAGATCACTTAGCTTGTCTCCAGTAAAATCGGATCCATCATCCTTGGGATTTCGTGGGATTAGACGAAGTCTATCAACAAATCGTAAGATTTCGAGTACGGTCGGAAGATACTCGGGTTCTGGCCGGATATGGAGGATTATCCGAATTTCATTCCGTGAGCAAACTAAATCTCGAAGGCAATGACACAGCTTGTTTTGACGAAAGTACTGGGAAGGGGCCAAGTTTGGATTGCGCATGATCCCTTGCATTCCTACAAACTTTAGCTAAAAACCAAAAAGGAAGAAAGATTCACGAATGACTCTGAACTTTCACTCTGCGATATCACTGACCAACTCAAGTTGCTTAAATGGTTTGTTGTACCTTGTGATAATATCGCTGGAGCTTTTGTAGCTCACTCACACGGATGAACATTTGCTCTAAGAAGAGTAAATCCCTCCGGACCGAAATACCCTCAGCCAATGGTCCCGACTTTTCTGAGCAGCAAGCTTGCTGCGTTCCACTGATTCGATAGTACTGGCCTGGGGCATCCTGACCTCGAGTAACGTCAGCTGGAGTACGAGGAGTGACTTGAGGTGTGATAAAGTAGCAACCATTACTACTTTCAATAACGTTTTCGTTGGCCTGATTCATCGGCATAGCAGACCCTGGTCTTGCACTAATTTGATCAGCGTCCTTTGCCCGTTGTGGCAATGAAGCGATTTTTGCAAATGTGATCTAAAATGTGAAATCATTCTAACGCAGTTAAACACTTTCTGGCGAGCTGTTACTGAAGCTAGAACCTACTCGAGACCTGAAGCTGACGTCTTGATTGGGAATTAATAGTTGCTCTTCTTCTGAAAGAACTCGCTGGCCCTCAATGTTGATAAATACAATTATATGAGATTTTGCATGGGCACGCGTTTGCGCCAAAAGGTTTTGTCCAGCCAGTGCCCTCATTAGAAGCGCATAGCCATGCTCGGCACAATCAATCGGCTGTAGGACCATTCCCTGTTCAAAGTGAAAAGTTTTTTCGCAAAGTTCATTTTTTTTTGTATAATTTTAGATTGTAAGGGTAAGGTCGTTTTAGGTGAAATGTTAAGTTAAACACCTACGTTCGGGCCATTGTCTCCAACTGATTTGAGTTCATAAGGACTGAGTGAAATGAGGTCACGAATTTTGTCTTTCCATACTTCAATAATTCCAACACGAATGCTGTACTTGATTTCCTTGCTTCTTTGACTCGTTAATTCGAAAACTTTTTCAAACGCTCTCGGCAAAATTCCTCTATTCTAAAAACCAATTATTTTGGACGGTTATTCCAAACTCAGTTGGTACTGAAGTACTTACCTCGTATTTGGCCATGTCTCCATAAAAAGTGAATCCTTGCCCGGCTCCTTCAGAACCCAGTGATAGAACAATTCCTGAGATGCCAGTCATCGCCTTCTCAATTACAGTGTCCACAGCTTCAGAGTACACGTCCTCCGACGAATCATTTTGAAAGATCCCATTGGACGTAAAGAGACGAGGTGTTTGCCCAATGGAGGTTAGCTGTAGCGTCTGTGAATTAAAAATAAAGGTTAGGGATCAAACTGACGGGTAAAGTGGTTACATGAATCGTTCAACTGACCTTTCCATCGGGCAAAACCTGGAAGAGGGATTTTTCATAATTTGTGTCGGGACGCAGTTTGACGAAAATTCGGGGGCCATTTGGCGGATCAGGAAGAAAAGTTTGAGCCTGCGTTGAGGAATGTTTTGACCTACGGCGTCCATTTAATTCTTCCTCTTCCTCATTCATGGTCAATAAATTATCCGTTGATAGCATTCTGATCTCACTTAGAAATTATACAATTAGATATTTTTCATCTTTGATTCGGTCATTAAATTTGCTAGCACTATTTCAGGCACTATTAAAGTACAGTTCAGAATTCAAATTCAGTTTAGAATCAAAATTCCGCAAGGTTTCAGTCATTGAATAATATCAAACAAAAGTACAAATGTGGTGTTACCTGAGAAACTTAAAAAATTTAATTAATTTTTTATTGAAAAATATAATTAAAATTTAAAAAAATATAATGTAGGTTTTACAGCTCAATAATAATTATTATTTAGGTTTGAATCCTTGATTCACATTAATTGCGCTTATCTATTGCTGACGATAACTGTTTTTGGTGAGGTTAATTAAAATTTATATTCCAGTAATTAAATTTTATGGGTCAATTTAAAATAAATACAATTTAAATAAAAAACAATTGGATCAATTTCATACGTTACTCCATAAGAGAAAATAAAATCAGTAATTTCGTAACTAATTTTCCACACCTACAGATTCCAATCCTACCACAAAAATTATATGACATCTGCTTAGATTTGGGAAGTAGGAATTCACAGAGCGTAAAATTAAACTAAATCTGCCTTAAATTAAGCTTAATCCTGCTTACAGCCCTCTGAATTTTGCAAAACTGGAAAGCATCAATCTCCTCGTGCCTAGAATCTTGCCTTATCAATTCTTTGTCACACCAAAGAGACATGGGGTTTTGGGGAGTAAAGGGGGCCAATAGGACTTGGGGATGAAGAGAAAGTCTATGCTAATGAGGCCTTGAGTCTCTACAGAATCATATTCCTTCATCGTCATTTCCATATGAAAGGAAAGAAATGGGACGAGATGAGATTTCTCAATGAGCTAAGGAGAACTATTACCTCGACTTTTTCCAACACCACAAGCTTTAATAATATAAAAAAAATGCCAAATCCCTTTTCTCTCCCTTCAAAAGACACGTCGCTGGGGCGCTGAAACGCTCCAATCCTTTCTCCCCTTCAAAATCTACACAATTATTCCAACTTTCTCTCTTCCATAGAAAGGAATTGAGTCAGAAGCAAAAGAAAGGAAGGAAAGGGGGTAAAGGAATTATTATCCATTTCACATTCGGATGCTTCTTTGGCCCACAATAAAAGACATCTCGTGTCATTAGTTCAAGCCTCCGTATAACTTTCTTCTTCCTTTGAACGATTATATGCAAATCTTGGACAAAATACCACACACTAAATGAAAGGCACACAAATATTCAGCAAGAAATCTCAGGAACAAAACGTACAGCGGCAAATCTCCAAGGTTTGCCTCGGAGATTTGACGACAAACCTAACTTGCGGAATGCGTAACAAAAATTTCAGTATCAAATCTAGTGGCAAATCTCAGGGGCGAAATTTCTACTGACCCAACTTCAAATCCAGAGTGACATCCATTTCAATCCAGTTCAGTCCAGTTCAATCCAGTGACAAATCTCAGGCGAAAAATAGCGACCAGCCAATCGCAGCCACAAAATAATATAAATAAACGTCAGGTCTAAGGACAAATCTTATTCGCAAAATAGCAAACGAAGAATGCCCGTCAGAGAATGTGCATTGGCATGTATGTATGTTTGAGGAGGGGAGGAGAGAGCTATGTGCATTGGCATAATACCCGGGCTCAATTTTTGTAAAAACCCTGCAGTAAACTTGTGGTAAGGTACTGCAACGTTGATGAAGTGTCTTAAAAATTATTTGAGCTGGCTTTTAAGCTACTAATTGGCATAATTTTATACAAATCTGAGTTAGTTAATAGGAATTTAACAATTATTGAATAGAATGCTAATCTGGATTTGAACCTTATTCGTTTGAACTCGTTGGAGATTGAGCACGTTGGATTTGAACTAAATGGCCTACTTGGTATGAGAAGCACCTCCTACTTTCCTTTGAACTACTTTTTCTTTTGAAAATTCCTTCTCTTTTCTGATTTCATTTTTGCTCGAGTGGACAGCCCATGAACCTTGAAGACGACCAACAAATCGCTTTCCTTGGACATTTGGAAGTATGACATGGTTTTGGTGGCCGTAAGTTGACTTGTATGAATAAGAGAGCAAGTAAGAATTCAAGTAAGAATTCCAGGACGGTGGACCACCGTCGTCATGCCGGTTCCACCATGGCCATGGTGGCACACACACGTGGACTAACCAGAATTCTTTCATCTTTTTTTTTTCCAAAACGATAAACATAATCATCTCCGTCCCTATTTTCTTCCCTAAAAGTCAAATCTCCTGCCATGAGTTTTCTCTCATGAAGGACGACCGCACACAATGATGCTCCTCACGTACAATAAACTTTCACGCAGAAGATTGCGGTGGCTACGGTCCGTATGAGACTCAAACTTGATCACCTCGACTGCTGCCGACGAACAAACCGTTTCCAGAATGACTCAATGGGCCGTTTCTCTTCGTAGTAGTAACTTCTTAGGCTTTGGAAGACAGGGAAAGTGATGCTTCTCCTTTCTTAAGGAAGAAACTGCAACGTCATGAATTTAAAGTTCGTTCAACTGTGTCGCCTGTCGATGGAAACAACTTTCTTTTCTTTTCAAACCCTCCAAGAAAAAACTTTATATGGAAAGGTTCCACTCTTTCTCAATGTCGGAAAAGTTATAAAAGAAAAACACAAGAAAGGAGGGAAGGGTCGGCCTAATAGAAATTTACAAAGAGAAAGTTCATACTTGCCTGCAAGCAACGCGTAATAAAAAAAAATTCACTCACTTGAACGATTTCCAACACCATTGTAAGTAATCCTGAACCCGAAGTAAGGCTAGTAGAAATTTTTAAAATCGTCTCTCATTCAAATAAATACCGGGAGTATAAGCTCGCACCTAGACATGAGTGAGCGTATGGTTTACTTTTAATTTTACCGTAAGGTTTTTTAAAAATATTGTTCTCAAAATAACTAAAAATTGTTGTAAAAATGGAAATCTGACTTACATCATGTCTCAAAAATAGAGATTCTAGTAGAATGTGGCGTTAATTTGTGAATCGAAGCGCGATTTATCTGTTTTATTTTGATGCAGGATAGTGTAATGCTTTTGCTGGTTAAGTAATTGATAGGTTTGGTTAAGATAGTTCAACCGCAGGATTGGTTAGGTTTGAAATTTTATTTTATAGCACAAAATGCTAGTTTCATTGACATTTGAACATTGAATTTAATCTTGGTCTTGTTAACACTACGACCAAAGTGCTGAGTCTGAAGTTGAGCTGTCAATGTGTCGTCTGTCGAGCGTCGTCGTCGTCGCCTCCCTCTTCTTTTGCTGGTTCGGACAAGTGACATGCCGAAGGTTGATTCATCGTGATTTGGAAACGACATTTTCCAATTCACTTTCCCTCAAATCCTTGGTCTTGCTCATCTCTTCAAAACGACTCAATCAATCGTAGTTGTAAGAAATGAAAAGGTTGAGTGAGGTGAGGTTTGGTTACCAATAGCAACTGTTCATCTCATCAGTTCATGAGGTGTATTTCAGACTGTGACGTCAACTGAGATTTGTGACAGAAGGTGAAAGATGAGTTGATGAAGAGTGTTGGGTTAATGGGATTGGACTGATTTACTTGTCTGCTTGTAACAAGATGAAGAAAGTAAGAATTCTCTGCTGTGAGTCAACGTTGAATAATCCAATAGAAAGTGATCTCTAGAAAGGAATCCGAATTGAATTTCATTTGGTTTCTAAGTTCAACTCTCTTGGATTTGAGGAGACATAACATTATTGGATGAATTCTACTTTCTCATCCATTCAAAATCAAACATTTCCCTTTTCCTTCCTTCATCGACTTCTGTGAACTCAACCGGTAGAGAACGGATCAACGTCAAGTCGAGAACCAGCCAAGAGATGTTTGGGGTACGTAAGAGAAAGTATGCCCTCCAGTTTCGCCCTTGGCCTTTCAAGACCACAAAATCACGACTCGCAAAGAGTCAAACAACAAAAAATCAACTTGAAAATCTGTCGCAAAGTTTTGTATACTTAATTAAAAAATAATGGGTTAACTAATTAGCCTTATATTTAGCCGGCTTCACCGACCTTATACGGATCATAACGATAATAGTAAACGCTCAGTTTTTTTTTACACAGAAATAAGCAAGACGACATTTTAATCAAATGACAAAATTGCTGCAACAATGACCCAGACAATTACATACGAAATGAAATCACTCGATATGCAAAGATGAGATGATTTGCTAAAAAAGTTTAATTTGGTCCAGCACACGAAGAAATTCAATCGCTGATTTAACCCGAAAGAATATAAAGGCTAGGCGTGTATAGAAACTGGATGACGTCTTCCATAAAGACAAATTTTTTTCATTTTTTTGGTCGGCGTTTTTATTATTTTCAGAAATAGTTTCCTAATTTAAACTTGAGTTGAATTTCTTGCGTTTATTTAATTTTAATTTTTCTTTTTGTGTCATTTCCTAGTTGTCTTTCTTTCCTTTACCTCAGATTGATGTTCCTATTGATCCACCTCTGCTTACTCTGGGATGCCGAAGAGCTCCAACTTTAGTCTATGAGTCTCTTAGTCTCTGCTCCTCCAGATTCCAAACATTCGATGGAGTAACCAGGGGGTTTTAAAGTGGATTCAAAAGAAAGTACCTTTCACTTGATTAAGGAAAGTTTAAACGCAATAGACGTGAAGAGACTTTTTTCCGGTGAATGCAATGCCATGGCGTCTGAAGGACGATGGTCGCGCAAAAAGAAATGTGAATAAGTGAAAAGTGACAGGCAGTTTTTTTTTTGGACCCTGATTTAAATCAGCCTCTGTAAAACTCGGCCCTTTAAAACTGAAGATCAAACAACCAGCAGCCACTTGACGCTACGTGAGATCCAGCACTCACGCGTTGCTTACAATCTTACTTGCACGCCAGTCAACACAATCAGATCCTGTCATTCAAAAGCACCAAGAAATACACAGTAGTGTTGTTGAGACAGTCCAATGAAAAAAAAATTCACCAAGTAACAATTTTATACATCAAGAATTAGCGCACAGCTCAATAAAGAGTCCATATAAAATAGCTGTTTAGGATTCACGTGGAAATAACGATAACTGCGTTTACAGAAAACGAATTAAAAAAATAGTTTATCGCATACGGAGTAAATACCTCGGGCTACGATGGAACAAATAAATGACAGACACAGAACAGGAAAAATATGGGTTAATCAGGCATCCTATCGTATCCTAAATGTCTCAGCGTGTTTCCGGTGCCTTTTAAGAACTGTCAATAAAGTCAAATAGGTCCTTGATTAAACATTTCCCTAATTAGGGATGCCAGATTTACAGTTTATAAACCAAGTTTAAAACCCTCCTTACCCACGTTACGCGGTTGGCACTTGGTTTCATTTTTGAAACTATAACTAACGATAAGTTCATCAGTTCGAATCGAATTGATGTAAGTCTTTAGAAGGATCACGTTAACTCAAGTAGTATCTCTGAAAATGTGAAATTACATTGTGAATGTTTCTCCGGAATTGAACTTTTTTGGAATTATGAAAACTACAAATTTAAAAAAAAATTAAAATATCAACTTTTCATCCCGGTGAATTATTCACTGTCAAATTTCATTTCGAATTTTTGAGCTAGGTATTGCTCGAAATTCTACATTATCCTTGCACCCTAAAGTTGTATTTTAAATGTGTGTGCTTACAGCAAATTGCTGGATCAATCTCGGTTTTATCCTACCCTTGACCGAATTTCCAGGATTCGAGCCACCTTAAAGTTTAATTTTAACATTGGTTAATGGAAAACACGGTGTCATTATGTTACCACCAATTGACAATAAATGTAATACGGAAGTAGTGTAGCTGAGAGCTGTACGAGAATGATGTACCTACATCAAAAGTGACCCGCGCCTACCTGCTAGGAATCATAGAAAGTGTAAACTATGTTTTTATCGGTTGGATTCAGTTAGAAAATTGAAAAGTGAATATTCTGTTCGACTTTCCCTCTTCTAAAATGTTTGAATTGCTTGAGGGCTGAAGGCGGAAGTGAAAGTTGTTTTTGAATCCATTATCCTAATTCCACTCATGAAGTGGAGGGCCAGAAGGCTCTTAGTGAGACTTAGACCCCTCTAGGAATAAACATTTTTCATTCCAGCCCAAGCCTCATATAAGGCCGAGGCACACTCGAGCTCAAACTACGTAGTACTTAATTCAACTACAAACTTAACTTCATTTTTACACTTTCTAAAAAAAAAGTTCCTTCCTCCACTTTCTCCTCCATCCAGATGGATCCATAGAGGATCCATATGGACGACGGAGGATCAGTGTCAAATTAAAAAGTCAGACTTCACGTTCCAATTACAAAACTTTCTCCTTCACTTTCTCCAAGAAGCCAAGCACCCGAACCCAAGACGACTCAGAATAAGTTCAAAATTTCCCCTCCAAGCCATTCCAAGGTTCGTAACCCACTTAAGGAAAGAGCTGAAAAATGATGGAGAAGTCTCTCCTCTATCAATCCCCGCAACACACCTCAGTCTGGCATTTTGTCAAAGACAACAACAACAAAAATTCTGGCTAATTTTAGCCATTCATTTTTTTTCTCTTCCGTGAAATTGCTCTAAACATCTGTTCAAATAATTTCACTAGGAATCTAGCATAGTCTATTAATTAAAAAAAAACTCTTAAATTAATGCTAATATTTCAGCGTAAATAATTATCATTTTATGAACACAATATGATTTGAGGGTTTAGAAGTATTGTTTTTGTGCTGAATCCAGCAATAGTTAAATAATTTAGTAGAAAACCGAAAAGGCAGGTTACGTAACCGCCCGCCCTGCGTACCGGTTTAAAAAGAAAGAAAGTTTTTCCGAAATTCTGTAGTTATTCAAAAATCAATTCTTTGAAATATTCAGATGTTCCAAAAAAGGTCGCCTAAACTAAATAAGGTTATTTTTAAATTAAGAATAAATGTACTATGACAAGGTTCTAAGAAAGGCGATACAAAAATAATTACGCTGCAACGAATACGGATAGCGGACTGTCCGGAGACATTGTGGGGGCTTCTAGACACGGTTTTAGAAATTCATAGCTCAAGATGCGGTCAAATATATCCAAAATCTACTTGACCTCATTCGACTCCTTTCACCCCAAATCCTAAGACAGACGTCTGGGATTGTTTTTCGTCCAATTGAAAGGGCACACTTTCTGCGTCTAGAGTTGAGGACTTTGAAGTAAGATTTGGAATTAAATTTAAGATTGTTTTAGGTCCTACCACGTGGCTTTTCTGAGACTTTCAATCCCTTCAACCCACACAAACACTTTCTTCGCTGACTGAGTAAATCAACTCAAGGAGATAAGTGCAGAGTAGAATTAAATTTAGTTTACGCTCTTTTCCAAATCATCGTCAACTCGAAAGCAAACAGACGGAGGAATAGAACTTTCCTTTTCCATATTGAGAGATCTAAGATTACGACAACTACGGGGAAATAGCTATAAAATTTGAAATCTGGAAACGGAGAAGAAAGTAAGAAAAGTCTTGATTTAAAAAAAATTGAAGAAAGATTCTTGGGGAAAGCTCCAAGAAAAAGTGTTTCTTGGCTCACTGCTTATTTGCCTATATCGATTTGGACGATTCTATCAAGACTCGACTTGACTCAACTCTGTCTGTCCCATTCCAAGAAAAGTTCATTTTTATGCTCCAACAATATTCTTTATCTTCTAACTCCCTTTAACTGACTTTCGCCAAACGTAAGATGAGGAGACCCTCTTCTTTTTTAAGCTTCAATTCCAAACTTTCTTCATTTTCAAACTTCTGTTACTCCACTTCTCCTTCCGTTTATTTTTCCTTCAACCCCACTCGTTCCTATCCTACTTTCACATTTGTTTTCTCTATTTTTATAAACTACTTCTCAATTTATTTTTGTTTCTTATTATGAAAGTTGAAGTTTGTACATGCTATTAATTCCTTTCAAACACGGTTTTTTTTCTCTCCTTCTGCATCTGCTGAAACTAACCATGTCTGCAGGACTTAGATGCCATACAGCTATACATCGCGTTATTTTTTCTTGTTTTATAATCTCACTTTCATCGCATTCGTTTTACATTGATGTTAGCTTTTTTTCCCTGAATTTTTTGGACGTAGTTTCTTGCGCTTTTATTTTCATTTTTACATTTTCTAACTTTAGTTCTTAGCTTCTGCTGGTGGTCGTAGGAAATGAGGGCGACGACGAAGGGAAAGGAGGATCTTTCTATTCTCAATTTCCTTCTGATCAAAACTTTCTTCTACTTCTCTTTGACAAATTGGGAGCCTGATAAGTTGGATGTTGGGTCTGGTGGTGACTATCGAGGCGATCAAAAAGTAGGAATAGATCAGAGACCGAATTTTGGTGGAGCAGAAGAAGAGGTGAAGAGCCTTGGCAAAGTCCTGCCAAACAAACAATGAAGAAAGTGAGAGAATGAAACTGAAACTTTTCTCTTCCGTTTGCTTTCTATTCGTCCAAATCCAAAAAAAAATTCTCGGCCTCTCAATCTCAGATCCACTCGACCAAAATGGACTTTTCCGCTACCACTGCACTAAAAATTGACTTCTTCCTTCAACGCAGACTAGAGGAGCCTTTCTCTATACTGTAGTTTTAGCAACTACACAAAAAGAGGCAAGATTTGAAATCCTGTCGCGCTTAAAGTTACAACCTTCTTCGCACTTTATGACCACATCTTGTAGGGTGTGAAATTTTTCCCACAAATATTCAATTGAACGGCCAAATGTCGAACTTCACTTTCCATTCTTCATTTCGAATTTCCAACCAAAATACAAGATCAAAACACACACCTAAACAATTCAATGGAAGTCTCAACCTTTCAATAATCAACATGTGAACTGTATCAAGTAACCATAAAAAGTATTCATCATTTACACAATGCAAAACTTACCGAAAGGGTTTTGCCAAATAAAGACTTTTTT
>JABASL010000415.1:0-17797 GCA_019775825.1 Neanura muscorum | reverse complement strand
CCCCCCCCCCCCTCTCCCAACTACCATTGTAATGCCGTATCTCTCGTTATGCCTCGACTATACGCCGAAGCTGGATACCCAAAAATTCGCGACGAAAACGTTTTCCACTCCGGCAGACGAGGGCTGGCTTGCTATTGGCTCTAACTGGCAAAACCATCTCTAAAGGATGACCAAAAACGCTGACACAAGGCTGTTAACAAGCCTGAATATAAAATTAACGACTAAATTACCACGATAGTAATTGACTTACGAGACTCTCGACGATGCAGCTCCAAATGCCTCTGTAAATTTGTCCTCTGAAGTTGGATGTTGCAAGTGACGCAAGTACACTTGTCCCCTTTGACATGTAGCATATTATAGTGATGAGAAATTCTACTGGTTGCATCGAAAATCTGAAGACATTCCAGGCATTGATACCGCGGTTTACCAGTTACTCCCGCCGAGACTGAAGTATGAAGAGTTATGTGCATTTGGTATTGTTCCTCTTGTTTAAAAAGTTGTGGGCAGAAATGACATTGTCGCATCTTGTGTGCCGTATGGATATGCCTTGGAATATTCCTCACATGTTTGATAACTATCTTACATATTGGACACCTTCCAGGAAGATTTACGCTTAATACCTTGTGAAATGCCATGGAATGTTCGTTTCTATCTTCCAATGTGGGAAACGACATTGTACATAGCTCACAAATAAATTGGTCCAGTCTTGGCTGAGTTTGTGACTCTTGAGCTCCGGCTTGGTCAGCTTGATGCGTCATAATATGCATGTCCAATTCTTGTTGACTTATGAAACCGTCAACTCCACATACAAAACATTCCAATAATGGAGACATAAGAGGAGTGACATCGATTCCGTTCTGTTCCGACCCTTCTCCGTTTCCGGCAGCTGTGAAGTGAGATTGTAGATTGAGGATTCCAGGTTGTTGTAGGGGAGGAGGGTCATAAGTAGAAGTCCTGGAGCTTATAATTGGGAGCGGAGTTACCCGGATACCGGCCCCGGCAGATTGATCAGAGCTATTGGGATTCAGAACATCCGCCGAACCCAAGTTCGTTACATCCAATGGATCCCTTTCAATTGGTGTTAACGCATATGTAGATCCAGATGGACCAATTGTAGCAACCGGTGTAACGGCAATCAGCGACGGCAATTTGGCAGCGTTATTTTGATAAATTGGATTAGCGATGAGGGGAGGCATGGGCACCACGTTTCGTTTTCGGAGATTGTGATTTTCTTCAGCCTCAACATTCTTTTTGTGCAGAAGTTGACAATGGTTCAGCAGACCGGCCATGTCAGGGAAATGTACGTTTTCACAGAATTTGCATTTGAATCCTGGACTCGAGCTGGTAATTGCGGGCGGGGGTTTTGGGGGCTCCTTGTCCTTGTTCTGTGACGTGATTTTCTCTTGATGTGAAATCTTGTGATGGCTTATAAGCTCTTCTAACACGTTAAACGATTGTTTACATCCTGAGTATGGACATGATAATTTTTTTGTAGATTTCCCGGCAGCCTTATTGGCGTGAACTTCAACATGCTCTGGAAAGTCATTAAACTAATACAGATTTGAAGCAATATGGACAGACGGTCACAACCGCAGGAGATTTTCCAGTTGATTCCTTTTCTGTGGGGGTTTTCTTTTCAGGGACGGGCAATGGAGCTTTGGCTGTAATCGCCAAATCTTCATCTTTTTCCTCTTCGCTGTCAGATAAACTAATTATTTCGGCTTCTGGGATTACTTCCGAGATCGGGACCTGAATTTCAGATGAAGTTCGCGCCGGCGTAGATTGATTCAGTAAAGTAGCAGCGAGAATTGGACTTAGATCTGGAAGTGGCCGATTTGTTCCAGATTTCCTTTGGGTTCCAGGATCCCCACCTGCTACATTCTTGTTGTGAAATGCTTTTAAATGAGCATCCAAAGTTGCTTGCCATTTATACGAAATGTTACATTCGGAGCATTTGTAAGCCTCCGCTGAAATTGCTGAACCGGCCACGGCGCCACCGGATTCCGATCTGGAAGGTATTGGCTTCCCTTTCGTCTGTTCAGAATACCCTAATCTGGTAAATTCGCCATAGCCTTCCTCGTCTACTTTGCCAGGATGTGAAGTCTTGAGATGGCGAAGAAAGGCACTTGGTTGAGCAGTCACTGCGGTGCAGAGTATGCACGAAATTAATTGTTTCGGCTTATATTCATGCTGGAGGCACTTGTGAATTTTCATGTTTTGAATGCTAGAAAATTGAAGGTCACAATTCGGAAACGAACAAACGTACAAAACTTTTGCGACAATTGGTTGCTGTTGGACGGGTTCCGTGACCGTTTCCTTGGGTTCATGGTCTAGTACGACGTCATTCACTTTACGTACATTGGTTGTGGGTTCTTTGTGCTTCTGTCGTGTGTGAATTTTTAGTCCAACTGCGGTTCCGAAAGGAAGTTGACAAAGTTCGCAATTAAATTGGATGGAAGGTGATTCAGCAGGAACTGGAGTTGGCGCTGATTCTTCTTCATCCTCAGAACTGTATTCGTTGTGATACTCTTTCATGTGAATTTTGAAATTAACAACTGACAGGAAGCGGAGGCTGCAAGTTTCACAGGTTGTGGTGGATTTAGGAGTACTTGCAACCTTCGGTGCAGCATGGCTTTTCTTGGTGACCTGTCCCGTTGGATAAAATCCGATAGTTCTTTCATCGTCCGGATCAAAATCTGGGTCTGCATCTACATCATCTGGTTCTGGTTCGAAATCTGGGTCCGCAAGGTCGTCATCTTCGTCGTGTTCGTCTTCACTCGAGAGAGGACTCCTGCCTTGATGTTTAATTCTGGGTGGTGACAAAAAAGCTCCAGAAATTGCTTCAATTCTTGGAATGACAAGGCCATCCTCTACGTCAACTTCTTCCTTCACTATCAGTTTGGCTTGGGAGATGGAGACTTTGGTATCCAAGTGATCGTCTTGATAGGTGAGCTTTTCAGCTACAAATTGTTCGGTTAGCTGCTCTTCAGCGTCAATGGTCACTAGTGGCACTGGAAGTGTATCCGGACATGGGGTTGCGTTGGGAACTTCCTCGGTTACCGACACTACTACCGAGACATCCTTCTCAGTAGTAGAAGAACTCTTGCCTTTATTAAGTCGACTGATCATGTCGTGGATTAAATTCTTTTTTAAGGTTACTCGCTTTGGCAAGGCTGGTACGGATGGAGTTTTCTCCAGAGGTTCAACACTCGGGACTTCCTGGCTGCTACTGCTAGGCGTAATTAGAGTCATAATTTTAGAACAAGAATTCTGTTTAAGTGTTAGTAATAACAATAACCTTTTGTCTGGAGTGACGTCAAGTCCACTAGCAGCTGAAGGAGTTGGATCAAGTCCACTAGCAGCTAATGGATGTGGATCAAGTCCACTAGCAGCTGATGGAGATGGATCAAGTCCACTAGCAGCTGATGCAGATGGATCAAGTCCACTAGCAGCTAAAGGAGTTGGATTCTTCTTTCGGCTTCTTTTCCGACTGCTGCTCTTTTTCTTCTTCTTTTTGGGTTTAGCAGAATTTGTATTAGTATTGGACTTTGAAATTAACGCGTCGCTGTTGGTGTTACTGTTAGTCGGTTGAATATCATTCGGTAATAGAGCACTGGGTTGATTTTTAGAAATTGTTTCCGGGGGTTCAGTCTTACATATTGGTTTAAGGATTTGAGATTTTACGGGTGACCTATAACCAAAAACAAAACTTGTAATTGCAAAAAACATCAAATCAGACAAACGTGAACGATGTTAAATTAAATTAAGCGTCGTACTGGACAGTATTTGGCGAGATATCTTCATGTGGATCAATTGGCTCGCATTTGATTTCAGTCTGATATACTGTAGGCACGGAGTTATTCGTAACTGCATTGTCTCCTACAATGATGTATCTATTCAAGAAGAAAAATTGGTTAATTTGACATAGGGGACACAAAACCGAGCATTTACAACCGTTTGAGTTACTCACTTTCCGTATTTCTCAAACAGGTATTCCATAGAAGGGACTTGTACCGTGAGTTCGAATATTTTGTGGCCACTGTTACCATCGACAGCAGTAGCAGCGTTAGTACACCTGGGACTTGTCCTGAATGCTTGACGACTGTAAGTTAAAGATAATCAAGTAAAGAACCGTTGTTTTGTTACCAAGTAGGATCACATTAGTAAACGAAATGAGTTAGCACTGGGAATCGAATACGCTAGATTCGCTCCCCAACGTCCAGTCCCCGCGCGTGACGCTAGTGCCTCTCATATCAGTAACACGTACAACGAATACGAAGCGCTGGCAACTAATGCCTTAAGGATTCGTCGACTGCCTAGCCTACGCTGGATATCGGTTGTGTACTGCCTGACTGACGGTATACCTTCAGAAACGGGTAAGGACACTTTACTTTACCTGTTGAGACATTGCTGCGTCTGCTGAACATTTACTAACTTTTTGACAAAATCATCGTCTTCGCCTGGGTCCACATCATCGATGGGATGCTGGGGGGCTCCTGCAGTCTCTTGTGTGGATTCCGCTTCATTGTTCGGTATTGACCTGGCTATTTTGGACTTGACGGAAGTTAAAGATGAGCATACGGATCGTCGTTTCTTTGCCTTGCTACCACCCATTTCCAGTGTCTGTCAGTGCTACACGTACCTTCGTCTCTTAATTATTAATCAAAACCAAGTCTAAACAATCAATTTTGGACAAAACCACGAAAACTGGTGGACAAGAAGTTTAAGATAAAGGAGAAGAAATTAGTCGAGTCAGTGGAGGCTCGGCTTGAAGATAAGCAAATTTTTGTGCTTTTTTTTTCCTTTCTTTGAGCTTTTCTCAATTTCAAAGTGTTCACAACACGTACTTCAACTCTATTGCAAATGGGCAACATTGACCTCGGATTCAGTATTTTGACCTCTGACCTGCCCTAACATAATTGTCTAGATAAATATTGATTTTTAGAATATTTAATTACTCCAACTTCCAGGAAGCTGAAACTAAAATCCCGTGATCCGCACTAAGTTTTAGCAATTTCGGAAATTTTTTTTAAGTTTTTGATACGGAAACGCATAGACATTAAATTTGATGTCTATGCGAAAACGTTATTTAATTAACTACGTTTAATAACCTTGGTTAATAACCTTAGTTATTAAAATAATAAAAAACAAATACAACAAATACAAGTTATTTTCATGCTATTAACACACTAAGTAGCGTATTTTTTTTTTATTAACTACTACTTGATTATCAAAGTTAATTATTGCTTATCCGTGTTAAGTATAGTTCATAAAATAATTTTTATTGTTAAATGTACTGAACCCCGTATCAAGCATATCATTATATCAGGGGCAGACAAAATGAACAATTAAAATTCGGCGTGATTAATTGATAGATTTCTAAGTCTTTACAAAACATTTTGATTACAAAATAACTAAATTACATTAAGTCAGTCATAGTTTTTAACTTAACATTATAATAATAAATAATTAGTTATATAATTCATTACAAGATTCTCCTTCAACAGGAAAGCTCAATTCATACAAGCAAAATCGTCAATTAAGGGGCTAATCAGCTACCGTATGGTCAACTGCTTACTTTAATTTTTAACTCCCCCCATCTCCGTCTCCCTTCCATGGGAGGGGGAGGGAGTTACTTTAAAAATTGGCAGTTGACCATACGGAACCTTCTATTACAACTTGTAATTTACAAGCTCTTAAAATTATAAAGTAAACTTTTGAAAACAGGAAAACCTGAGCTGCTTGCACTGTGCTACATAGTTTTAGCGATAGGCCTTAGGCCCAGAAAATATTTCCAGAAAATATGGCACGACGCTTCGAAATTTTTTAAAAAATCCACAGGAATACGACATAAGCTTGGAGCATTCCTATTCTTTGTTAATGGAAGTCTCTGAATCCAATTCAAATCGAGTAGGTCCAGAGGCCGACATGTCTTGAACAGGAAACATCGAGTCAGATGGTTGAATCTGCTGCAAGCTGAACACGCTTCGGATTACCAAAGGTTCGGGATATACTACGAATGGCTGGGATTCTTTCCTCCGAGTGCTTCGACCGTCGAAACGCGAGCTGAAATGCGAAGAAAAAAAAATAGAAATTACAATTTGGCATAATAATTTTTCTTGATTATCAAAAATTATGTTTAATATAATATAATATTATAAACCTAATTGATTACCCGAAACTGTTTACAAGAAATTCTGGGTTAGGTTCAGCAGGCCCACCAGAAACTATCATTGCCTCATCATCGTCCTCCTCTGTCAAGTCCACAATTTGCGGCGGATTGGTTGGCTTTCCGTGTGCTGGACGTGGAAATTCCGTTGACAGTTTTCTCTTCTTACGTTGAGCACAATCAACCGAATGAATATTTAATTCAACTTGATTAGTAAACAGAGTATCACATTTCCCACACGCATAAACAGTTCTCATTGGAGCAACGATTGAAACTGGAAGGTTATCGGCTGAACCCGGTTCAGCCGAACGGGTCAGTGCACCGTTTCCTGAAGCACCCATGGTGTCAAGCATCTGCGCCAATTGTGTTTCGGCTACTGGCTTAACCGAATTCTTATTCGGAGATAATTGGCTAAATTCTTGAGGTAGAGGCACAGTCCTCGAATGAGCTTGCCTCTCACACTGCCCATCCGCTTCAGCAATTGCAACACTGACAACCGGATCTGAAGAATTTTCTGGATGATCAGTAGCCAAATCATGTTCCGTAATGCTGTGATACCTTATCCAATGGCGTTTAAAGGCTGAATTATCTAAAAATATTTTCTTACAACCAGTACATTTAAAAATCTGTGGCTTTTGATTCAAGGATCGAAATATTTTGCGGACTCTTCCAGAAATTTTCTTGAACATTCCAACGTCGTGCCCAATTACCATGTGATCATCGAAGACGTCATATTCCAGGAATTCGTCCAAGCAAAGACAGCACTGATAGTCTCCAGTTCGTGGATTTCGCAGGAGTTCATGAATACTTATGGATTCCCTCTCAACAGTGGACAGGAGGGAAGAATCTTGAGAATGAATCTCCATTGGCGGTAGCTGCGGTTGAGGGATTACGAACAATGTGGGCGGTTCAGTGGTGACCAAGGGGGCGGATACTACAAGTGACACAGGCGTTTCAGCTACGGATGATTGTGATAATTCCCGTACTCGGTTGGCATGGCCTCGAGATTTCTGATGCGAAGCTAATGATGCCTTCTTCTTAAAGGGCATCATGCAAATGTGGCAGTCGAATTTTGATTCACCGACATGACCCCGCCGATGTACATCAACCCCAGCTCGACTCCCGTATAGTTTTAAACAAATTGTACATAGGAATTGTTGATGAGATTGAAGAACATGTAGTTCCAATTTCGGTATTGTATGCTGCCCGCTTGAACAAATGTCACAAATATAATTTCGATGAAGACATTCCGATTCACAATCTAAATTGAGTTCTGATTCGGCGGCTTCTGACTCGGCTTCTTTTAGTTGAACTTTCAGCTTATGTGGTTCTCCTTCCGTGTGACGAGAAAAATGGGAATCGTTATGCAAAAGCTTGACACATACTTTGCAAAATTGTTTATGATCTCTGTGAGCACTTAAAAGATGAGTTTCGTGAGCTGATTGTGATGTAGAACACAGGTTACAAGCGATACAAAGAATTAGCTTATGGGCCTGGAACATGTGATTCTCTAGTCCAAAAGTACCGTAACAGACATTGGCACATATATCACAAATTTTTGAATCGACCTTGGCGGGTTCCGCATCACGAACAATTCGGAAAGAAACGCCACTTTGGTTCCCACCTTGGTTGTCAGCGTTGGATTGATCATCAGAAACGTTTGAAGCCGAAGTTTGTTTGTTTGAAGCGATGTTTGAGTCTGGTGATGGTGACCCAGCCGCTTCTGGAATAGTGGCCAATGGTTCCAATAACCTGGAGCGACGAATTGAAGCTGGACCAGGACGTGGCACTGGAACAAAACCTGGAATAGCCTTAGCCTTTATTGCCGTAATATTGGCGGAACTTTCTAAATCGTCTTCCTGTAATTTTTGCTTCCCTTCAATCAGTGATGAATTACTCAACTCTTCAATCTCATCTGCCTGACCTTGAGGACCCTCTTCCACCAATTTTAGCTTTCTTGAGCCCTTTGGGGGCCTGTCAATAGAATTTTGACGTTTTGATGCTATTAGTGAAGCTGCAGTGGGAAGATCCGACCTGTCAAGAGAATTTTGACGTTTTGATTGTATTAGTGAAGCTATAGTGGGTAGATCGGAGATTTTTCGCCTCCGCTTCTTCATCGTTGCGTCCTCTGAATGAAGCCATTCGTGCTGTACAAATGTAGTAACTTTCTTGAATTTTGCACCACAAACTTTACAAATATATTTAAGACCTTTTAGCAGATCTTCATTTCGTTCTGCGACTGTTGTTGCACCTGATGGTGGAAAATGTTCAGGTTGACCTTCACCCAGTACTGGCAATTCACTTGTAGGTATAATAACTTCCGGTTCTGGTTGTTCCGCCATTTCCACGGATAGTACGTTGGTATTGATAACCTCAGTGGACTGTGACTGTTCAAAAGAAATAGTTTCCGGTTCCTTCAAGGAGAGGTTCAAGGATAGAATTGGCAAGATTGGAGCCTCTGCCACATCTTCCTTCCTACTATGGGCTTTGTTCCTATGCATTTGTAAACTTTGTGAAGATTCAAATCTCTGGGAACAATTAGGATGGAGACAAATATAGGGTTTTCGAATCCTTGCTGAATGTGACTCTCTTCTGTGAGCAAGCATATGAATCTTAGAACCAAGAATTTTTGGACAAAATTCACATTTAAAAGGGGCACCCTTCTCCCCTTGATTACGTGGTTCGTAATTTAGGGTTAAGGTCTCTCGAACATAGCCTGGAACACTAGCATTTGGATCCGGTCCATCGAGTAAGTCTAACAGAGATCCCATATCCGAAATATTGCACTGGACACCATTGGTCATATCGAATGGAATTACGCCCTCTGATGCCTCCCCATCTGTGACGGGTACAGGGGATGGCGGTAATTCTTCTGGGACAATGAACATGTCCGCCATGGGGCAGCTTTCTTGTTCTTCATCTGACAATGGATCGGCATAACTAGTCTTACGTACTATCTCGTGCTCGTTGCTTTCTTCATTTTCTTCGACTTTTGTCGTGGATTCCAGATAACTGTCTTGAGGTGACTGTACAATAACTTCAAGCATGTCGTCATTGAATTCTTCTTTTACTGGTCCAAGCTCAATTGCTCCATCCTTACTCACGTAAAGTGGCTCCCGATTGGGGTAATACTCCTCTCCAATTTGTGTTTCGGTTTCCACGATTGGGGATCGTGGTTCCCGAAACGATTTCGAATCGTCTTTGGTGATTGGACGAATGTGTTTCCTTGCAACGGAAATGCGTCTTAATAGTTTACAAGTTTTACCAAATTGGTCGGTAGTTGGTCTGGAAAAGGAATGTCTTAACTCAATGTGCTTCTTTAAACCAGCGTGTTTCTTGAATTTTCGGGGACAAAATTGGCAATCGAAGGGATCTGACCTTGCTGATAACTTCGTCTTGTTATTGTGTAGCGATTCGTGGGCTTCGAGCATTTTCAAATTTGAAAAGAATCTGGAACAGTAATTACATTTAATTGGCCTTTTAGTATGGGGATAATCAGCTGGGACTTCATCAATCTGATTTCCAAGCGTATTCTCTTCTTGAAAGGAGTTGTGGAGGTGGAGCTCAGTTGACTCTGATTTGGAAGAATTTGATGTTGGAGGTTGGTATTCATCTTCAGAGCCTTCTGAATCCGAGGCCTTGTCACATTCAGAATCGGATCCAAACAACTCAACGTTTATCAAGCTCTTGGCCAAATTTTCCTTAAATTTCCTTAGTGATTCACGAAACTCTTCCAGGTCATCTACACGGGTAATGCAGATTCGTAATTCCTTTATTTCTACTTCGTCACATGACAAGGATCTGAAAATAATTTCAACATTAGAATGTATATACAAAAGATGTCAAATCGCTGAAAATGTGAATGTGAAATCGTCAAATCCGGCTGAATGTTACCCGGATTTCCCAGTACCCGGATATTACAAGTGTTAAATAAATGGATTAATATTTCAATCTTACTCGTCCGTTAATTCCTGTGACCCAGGGGCTGCTACGGCTGTTTTCGTGTTTGATGACATAGTTCTCTTATTCTGTTTCGAAAATGGCTTCCGTTTTCTTCGGCGTTTCCGACTGGAACTTCCGCTAGGAACATCCAATTGAACTGCTTCTGTTTCACTTTCAGAATTTGAAGTATTGCTGCTATTTACTTCCTGGTTCAAAACTGGCTCGTGCAATGTTTTATTTTTGTTTTGGGAGTGAGATGAAACGATTTTTTGATTTTGCGATTCTTCATGGAACTCGTCCTCTTCTGAGGAAGAGTAGGCCTCAAAATACACAACTTTCGATGAACGTTTACGGCGTCCACGAGTACAACCTGAAACAGGGACCTCATTCGTTTGTTTTAAACATGATTTGTTGGGAGAAATATTTGGAGAACTAAATTCGCTTGACGTCGTTGACTCCGACTTTTTGCCGGCCATCAGCGCATTGGATTCATTCAGGACAGAAGTCGGATTGGGGATAGGAGAGTTTCGGAGTTGGGATAAATATTCTGAAACAATTGGATTCTTCTTTCGATTTCTACCAGTTTTATTTTCGGAGTGTGGCAAACTTTCGAATGAATGAATGAATGAATGTTCCGAAGATGAAACTGGGGATTGAGAATGTGCGACGATTGTTTCAGTCTTCGTCTTATTTTGGGCAGTTTCTTTAGATTCTTTTGAAGCTGCCAGTTTTGGATCAGCCCCTTTCGCTTTGGCTCTCCCATTCCGTTTCCTCTTCCTCCCTTTTGCCATTTTTATGGCTCGAAGCTGAAGAAGTAAAAAACGTGTATTATTGATTTTTTTTAATTACTAAGCAATTAACTACGTCATAAGACACGTATATGAAATGAACCGTTCATATTAAAATATTATTCCTTACATGGTCGATACAGAAAATTAGTAAACTGAAAACGTTTGTCAGCTTCTTGTCAATGCAGCAAAGTTGAGTTCAATGGGATTCCCCCTCCGCCCTCCTGTCAGTCATGTCCGTCTAGCACTTCCTAGCATGGAGACACATTAAATTTAACGTTTTAGGCTTGGTTTGGTGGGTTACCAACACATTACTAGCTTACTGCTGGCTACGTGACCTTGCATAATAACACCGGAAATCACATAAAAAATGTTCATTGTTTTCTTGTAGAATTTTTTCAGGAAGTGATTAACGATAAGTTCTTCCGGGTCACAAGATTACAAAAACTGAAAAGTCTTCAACATCAAATGTCAGTCAGAATCAGACTATTCTCAACGTTTCACCAATAAATCAATTAATCTGCAAGCTGGTTCAGCCAGTTTGGGGGGTGCGTAAGGACAAAATGTAAATGAAATTAATGGTAACGGTAAATTTTGTTATAATTATAGTAATAACTTACGAATAAACTCAACGGAGCTCTAGTTAGCTTGAGGGAGTGCTTTTGTGTACTGGAGCAGCTATAATTAGGTGAATAAATGTAAGTATGCAGCTATTCATGTGACGACGAGGGGGATGACGACATCATTCGGGACGATAATATGATAAACAACGACTAAACAGATGATTTTACAAGGTCTGGGATAAAATTACGAAAAAATTTTCCAGCGAGTTTTTCAGCCATAATCAGCGCAGCGATACTGTTGAAGGGAGAGCGATCAGTGGTACTCTTGTCGTCGTCGTCGGTTATGTTCTGCTGGAAATTAACAAAATGAAGGCGAATTTTATAAACTTATTTTCAAAATAATAAAATAAGCAAATATTTGAATTTGAATTTTCCGCCTTGTAAATTACAAATTTTATTCTTCACAGATGGAGTAAAATTTATATATTCCAAATTAACCTGACGCTTATAATGACGACCGTGACCACGACCACGACAGCGACCACGACCGCGACCACGACCACGACCATGACCACGACCATGACGAAACTTGTACGTAACATTACACACATTTTAAGTTAACAAATTAGGAATTTTCAGATTAAATATTACGACATGAATTAGACGAGAAGACGAGGATTGTGATTTGAAATTTTTCAAAAACAAAACTTACAGGAAGTAAAAGAAAACTTCATGATTTTACTTGGATTCACATTCAACGAATTCGAATTTTTTTTTTAAAGTTAGCGAATGTAATTAGCATTAAACTTAATTTAAAATTTTAATTTTAAATATTGGTTTTAGTCCGAATCCAAATCGTTGTAGAATCGTTCATAGGGCTCTGGTGGTCGGAGGCAGTAACCTTTGTCCTGTCTCAACATGGCTGTCAACGGAAATTTTTCATTGTTGATATGAAAGTGAAAGCGCACTTTTTTGGTGGCACGTCCAAAAACCTTGGGGTCCGTGATTTCGTCGACACTGCTCGCTGTTGTGGATGTACTGAGGTCGTCGTTATGATGGTAAGAACCATCAGCGTTTTGCGCTTCTATTGCGTTCAAATTTCTAAAAACGGTACACTGCTCATGTTCAGTAAGTAGTAGCAGAAATGGGGAAAAGATTAAATTAAGAAATCCAACAGATCGGATAAAATCTGGAAATCCAATCAAACCAACCAATTGGCCACCAAGTAGAGGTCCTACCGAAAAAAAATCGAATTATTTCCAAATTTTTCACGACACTGCTCACTTAAATCTCATTTGACAAAAATTTGACGACAATTTGACGAAAATTGAATCAATTACCTAGAGAGTAGGCTAAAGCTACTGAAGTTTGGGCCAAAGCGTAGACGCTACCGTAACTTGCCTTGTGTCGATCGTCTGCTAAGCAGGCCAAGAGTGGCATTAAAGAAGCGTCGACCACACCCAGGCCAATGCCAATAGCAAAATGAGGGAAGATCAACTGCCAAACAGCTCTGCAGAACGGTAACTTCACGGTAAAACATTCGGTTATTAAGTTACTGGGTAACAAAAGTCCGTTTGATTTTCTCGGCTTAAAATCTCGGCTAAACTCGGCCAAAAACTAGGATTTCACTTACAATCAAACAGCCAATACCAATCGTGATCATTGCAATCATAGAGGTCTTCCAACGGCCCATCTGCAAGGCAACTTGTCCAAAAAACGTTGTTCCAATAAAATATCCAACACTGTCTGGTACAAAGACTAATCCCAACTTCCATTTCTAAAAAAAAAGAAAACGGCTGAAACGGCTTGCAATTACCGAACTAAACTATCCGTTTCAAATTTTCAGGGGACCTTACTGGTGGATCAATAGTTTCGATTAACCACATGGGAAGTGTTGGTTCCAATGCTGCAATGGCCATTGTTGAGAACCAAATTGCAAGTGAAATTATCATAATTGATTTATCCTTGAGGAGGGACCAGAAACTGGAAACGGCTAAGTTGATTGGAAACGTTGAACGGTCATCAGAAAAAATATTTTTTCGAACAACCAACGTTTGATCGACTGGAGTGACTTCATGAGTAAATAGTTTCAATTGGTAGCCACAGAGGACTGGAATATCAGAAATCTTGTGAATGTGTGTTCTTACCGGCGGGCCGGCTTACCAAACAGCTAAACAACCGGCTTGTTCAAATAAAGTAAAACGGTTACCGCTGTTTAGAAACGCCAGCGAAGCAATAATCATAAATGGAACCAATTTTCCCAGAAATGCGTAAAAGAATCCCCCGAAAGGGTATCCAATCAAAACACCCAAGGCCGCGGCTCCCATGACCCTTCCCATGTAAACTGTGCGTTCAGAATCCATTGGATGTAATTCAGCTACAAGTGCCATTCCTAGGGATATTCCACATTCAAATATTAAAATTTCACTTTACAAAATCTCTAATTTTAAAAATTTCCATAGGCAATGTTGCTTCGTGCTTAGAAAAAACGATTTTTTTTTATTTATGGATCATAAATTTCTGGAGTTCGTAAATTTTACCGGGAGTCACTAACCGGAAATAGCAATGAGAGCCGACGCTAACCCGTGACAGCTTCGTCCAATTAGTAGAAGAATATATGAATCAGCAAATCCAAAGGCTGTAAATCAAAACATGTTTCTCAAAACACCGTACAAATCTTCAAATTTTACAAATTTTTTTTGAAAATTTCATAAAAATTTCTTAAAATTTTATTTAAAAAAAATTCTTTATTACCCAATGCACATAAAAACAGGATAACGTTTCCAATGCATAATGGAAGTTTAGTCCCAAAACGTATTGTTAGCTTCCCAACAAGCGGATTTGACAAAAGTTGAACAATTGCCTACATAGAAAATATTTTTTAATCAACAATCCATTTCAATTGAATACCTGGAGGACTGTTAATTTTCGTTTTTACATTTTGGTTTGAAACCATTTTGGTCTAAAAACCATTTTGGTTTAAAACCATTTCGGTCTGAAAACACTTTGATCTGAAAACATTTTGGTCTGAAAACATTTTGGTTTAAAACCATTTGGTTTAAAACCATTTTGGTTTACAACCATTGTGGTTTAAACCCATTTTGGTTTAAAACCATTTGGTTTAAAACCATTTTGGTCTAAAACCATTTTGGTTTAAAACCATTTTGGTTTAAAACCATTTTGGTCTGAAAACATTTCACTTTAAAATCATTTTGGTCTGAAAACATTTCACTCTAAAATCATTTTGGTCTGAAAACATTTCACTTTAAAATCATTTTGGTCTGAAAACATTTCACTCTAAAATCATTTTGGTCTGAAAACATTTCACTCTAAAATCATTTTGGTCTAAAACCATTTTGGTCTAAAAACTTTTCGGTCTAAAACCATTTTGGTTTAAAACCATTTTGGTTTAATTTAGTTTTTGGGGTAATTACCTTTGTGGAAAATAATAATCCCAATTTGGAGTCTTCATCAAGCATTTGAAGATGAAATAATTCCTTCAAGCATGACGCCGTGATGGATTTTACACGGTCAACGTAGCCTGATTCACTTCGAGTTGCTTCAGTTGTTTTTATTTGAGAATTTGATGGTTCAAAGGTCAGGTTCGATAATTGTTGACCTGTGGCCGGAAGTTGTAACTTTTCATAATGGTGATTTTGACCATGAAATGAAGACCAAGCCGAAGAAATTTTGTTATTGACCGTAGCTGATGCTTTCTCTCGTAAAAATTCCGGTAAAATTGGAACTATTTCAATAAAAAGATTAATTTTTTTTTTCAAAACTGTCAATTCTCAGTAATAAAATATCCTTACCAACAACAGTTAGTAGTAAATTGTCTGCAAGGAAGCTTAGAAATACTGCCAAGGTTAAACTTGAGAAAAACATTTTTAGATCCTTTCAGGCCGCTGCCACCGCGCCGTTAAGACGCAAGCACATGTTTACCCTAAAGAGTATTTAGTTTTTATCCGGCTCTGGCGTGGGATCTGGAGAGTCGCAAGAGATTGAAACCATTCTGAAGGAATGGATTCAGTAAAATCCTGGAGGATACACGTTCACGTATTCCTTAAATAATGAGAAAGTAACCCCTTGGGGAAAAAAGTTTGGAACATCCTCCGGGGATTTTGCGATTCCTCTGGGTAAAATGCCCGCCCTAAAATGCCATAAAATGCCCTAAAATGTCCTAAAATGCCTTAAAATGCCATAAAATGTCCTAAAATGCCTTAAAATGCCCTAAAAATTTATGAGATTACCAGCATTTAGCATGGATTTTCCGATTACAATTCTGCAAGAATCCTCAAAGGATCTCCTAAGGCCGTTGACAAGAAAACATATTTCCAACAATTGAACTTATGCCTAAATTGGCCTGAACCTAAACCTAAAACCCAAAAACTAAACCTGAAACCTAAACTTAAAACCTAAATACGAACCTGAACCTAAACCTGGCCCTAAAACCTAAACACGAACCGGAACCTAAAACCTAAAACCTAAAACCTAAACCTGGAGCTAAAATCCAAATACGAACCTGAACCTAAACTTGCACATAAAACCTAAACCAGAACGTAAAACCTAAACCTGAACCTAAAACTGACCCTAAAGCCCAAACCTGAACCTAAACCCAAACCTAAACCTTTTACTGACGTATCACACGTTGACGTTGGTTGAAATCATCATGAAGTTTAACCAAGTCAACGTGAACTTGCACTACGTCAACGTTTACGTTACGACCCTGACTCTTGCACTACGTCAACGTTTACTTTACGACCCTGACCTGGGTCAAGGTCTGCTAAATGTTTAGTTAAAGATTTCGACTCTAATTTCGGTTTGAAATCTAAGATCGGGAATTTGAGCTAATGTATTAGCGGATTGTGGAGGACCTGACCCATGTGAGCCCTAACTTTTTTCGGTTTCCATCGGTTTTTTTTTGAAAACCGATTCCCTTCCGCGGATAATAGGGTCCCCTGAACCCAAGAATGACTCTGGGTACCCACTCCATGATGAGAATCAAGGTGACCGCCTTACTCTGGAAAACTTTTCTGTTTCCCTATTGGATGATACAGAAAAGAAAGTCGGTTAAGATGGAGTGTAAGGCTCAGTGTGAGCCGCTGATGCTCTAAGGTTGTGGGTTAGCTTTCTCCAGGAATATTCCAGTATTCCAGTATTGGAAGTCTTTCTCTTTTGAATTCAATTTCAATCATTTCTCCTTCAAGTGTTTTGACTCACATAATAAAATAGATTGAGGTCTGGTTGGCCGTTATGGGATGAGTGTTTGCTAGTGATAGAAGAGAACACAAACTAACTGGATCTCATTAAAGTATAAATGCATTTAGGCCAAGATGGAGGCCAACTACACGCAGAAAACCTCTTTAGCATCCCAAAGTTCCAGTATTTCCAGTCCAAATTCCAGTATTTTCCTACAAATATTCAACAAGTATCAGTTCAAGCATCCCACTTCCAGCATTAATCCAATTTTCCATTCTACCCTCCCCTCCATGTCAAACTTGTCAAATAAATTGTCTTTCCCTGGGAAACGGGCAACATTCTACCAACCCTCTCCCAATTTAATGGAGACAGTTTTTAAATTAGCTAATTTCTCGCTTCACCTAATCCATCCACCCTTGGACCAGAATTGCAAATTGTTCTCGTTCACAAGAGAACAAAAATGTTCAGGGCCAATAAGAACAAAGGTAGGATTTAAATCTGATGTTCACACGTTCAATTGCGACAGCGCATCACGTTGGTAATGGCCCTGAGAGAAACAAAAACAGCTTAGGCTTCAGTTGCTGAAGCCTAAGCCTGTGACCATATTCGCATGGGGATATAAATCAGAAAGCGTGGAGACCAATTAATAAATTAACGGCACTTTTTCTAGTCCCACCATTTGCTCTCCAACCAAAAACGTTTTGGTTTGAGGGAAAATGGTTTTAGGAGGCGGTCAAAGAAGGCGTTGTTGCCTTCTTGGATGGTAATTGCTCAGAGATTCCATTATTTGAGATCTTCTGTCCATAACGAAAGAAATGTTATGAAATGAAAGTTATGAAATAAGTTAGAGCGGTATAAGTTTACCGTACGGTCAACTGTTAGCTAATTCTTAAATTTTCCCTCCTCTCTTTCTCCTCTCCGTCCCTCCCTAGGAAGGGATTTCTCTTCCTTGCCTAGGGAGGGCAAGAGGGGGAAAATTTGAAAATTAAAGTTAGGAGTTGATCATACGGTAGCTGAACTTACAGTGAAAGAAATTAATTTAACGCACGACTCTCTACAATTAAAAATGATTTAACTGCCGCCTTCAACCATCTTTTAGAACGGTTCTTGATTTCATTGTTTTGGTACGTTGCCTA
>JABASL010000414.1:0-11283 GCA_019775825.1 Neanura muscorum | reverse complement strand
AAAAAAAAAATCCACGACGCGTTAAAGCTGATGCGCGTTTATTTCCATTTTGGTAAGATTTTCAGGGTTTCGGTTTTGTCAGTTTTGACGTTTAACTGTGATGAATACTAAAATCGTCTTAAAGAATTCAAGCGTACCTTATCAAAATCAGGTCCCTTTGATAAATAGACATCGAGTGACCGTCGAGTTTTGTCCCGTATAAAGTAAATGTTCGACTTTGGGGATTGTCGTGGTGAGTAGGTGTGTCGACATTTACTGCTACTGTTGCAGGAAGATTGTTCAATGTCACTATTTGAGTGGTTATCGTATCTAAAAAAAAAGTGTTCACTAATGATGCTAATGATGTAAATAAAGTTAGGAAAAGAAATTCTTAGAAGGATGGTAATGTACATCTGACTCAGTGGAAGCTTCCCATTTCCTTCCTTGGAAACCTGTGCTGGAGGTGGAGGTGTAATGGCGACATTGGTCAGTGGAGAAGATACGGAAGTGTAACTTCCACTGTTCGTTTGGATCGTACTTCTCTTTAGAGCACCTGTAAATGTTAAGCCGAACCTGATTAAAAAATTTTCAACCCAACTCGGTCAGAAATTTTCAATCCAAGCCGAACAAAATCAGTAAGCCTAAACTTTGTCATTTTGAAACCCAACCTTACCTCGTATTAATTCAGCAATTTCCTTAGCCACCGGCGTTTTTAGTCCAACTTCGCTAAGGCGGTCAACGGCCGTTCGTCTAGCGCTGTCCGTTACACAGACATCAATGTCCGCATCAAGGAGCGCCTTCACAACGTCCACCTTTCCGCAGAGAGCGGCCTCATGCAGCGCTACAAAGAAAATGGTCCTTAAGTCATCTAACTTCCCCTGTATTTTAACCAACGAACGGTCTAACCCACCCTACACTCACACAATTACAAAGGTGATTCAATTCATAACTTTTCATTCCAGATTCGAGCGTTAATTCAACTTCAAGAAAACGCCAAGAAAGCTGATGAAAATTTCAGCTGGGGACCAGACATACATTATACGATAATATATTGAGGATTCTAGGTTCATTCATGATGCGAGCGAACTTAACAAGCTGTGACTCACAGCCTGTGAGTGCCTAAGAGAAAGTGGAGGAGGGTTTCTTAAGCAGTGAGTGTCTAAGAGAAAGTGGAGGAGGGTTTTTGCATTTGCCGGTACACATCCGTTTTCGTTAATTTGAATTCATTCGATCCAAGTGCGGATTTTGCCACTATTAGATATTCTTTATGTTTATATTATTAGTAATTTTTAGAAATACTAATTAGTAATTATATAGTTTATAATCCGTTTTAACCGGTGGGGTGTAAGGTGTTAGCCTGAAATTCAAGTATCAAATTCAATTCGAAAACTACTTACCGGTACCTTCACCCGTCCGCGTGTTTACGTCAAACCCGGCTTTTACAAGTACATCAACAACGCTCCTATATGGTGCAAAAAAATGATCAAAAATGATTCCTCCTCTTCTTCACTAAAACTTAATTGGAATTTCAATACAGAAATATCGCTTTTAAGGGAATAGGAAAGAAAATATTTCCTTAAGTTTTCCCTGTCTTGTCAAGGGCCCTCGTCTTTGACAATTAGCTCAACGGGAGCGTGACTTATTTGGAAAACAGATTTAGACGAACTTGAACTTAAAGTGGGAACTACTTGAAGTGGACAGTATAGTGTGTATTAAAGTCAACAATAACACTTTTATGTACTCATTCCTTAAGTACATCTGTCAACAGTCTACCCACCCACCCTCATCTCAGGATTGAACAAACAAGGTTCATGTCACGAAAAAGAACAAAAGTTAAGGAGGATTCCGAGCTTACCTATGGCCATTTCGTGAGGCCAAATGCAGCGGTGTATGAGGAAAGACGTGGCGTGGGTTGCCAAGACTAGAAGAATAGGTTGAGAGAAGTTCCGGATGGGAATTGACTAATAATTGAACAGTTTCCAATCTGATTTCATACAAAAAACGGAAAAATAATATGAATACGAATCCTGAAAAAAAATCCTAGAAAGCTATTATGATACTCATGGAATAATCATCTTGGCATCTAGGAATCTAGAAACTGAGACAGAAAATTACCCTTACCTCCCATATTGCGCTGCCAAGTCGAGTGACGTCTCTTGTCTCGAATTTGTTATAACCGGGTTTGCACCATGTTCCAAAAGTAACTTCACTACTCCCACATGGCCAAATTGTGATGCCATGTGCAAGGCCGTATCCAGTGACTGGTTCTGAAAAACAAAATTACCACAATTTGACAAAAATTACTAAAAACAATCCTCCCTACCATTAACCACAATTCCAGATTCGTTAATCTGAATTCTAGAGACTAAAATACAAATTTCAACATCTAAATTAACACTAACAAACTCTATCCCAGCCCGCCACTGCCACCGCTCCATGCTATACAACTGTAAGAAAACGACGTTACGCTGATATTCGGAATTTGAATGAATTATTTGTTTCAGTTCAATTCCGGAGAATTCTTCGAGCCACATTTGAAGCTAATTCGAGTCGAAGAGAATTCGAATCTTATTTAATTTTCAACACAAGAAAAAGAGAGTAAACAGTTCAAAATGGCGTTGAATTCTTTCACGATCTTGAATTCTTTCTTGGAAGCTGAAACCGGAAGCCACAGAGATGAGTTTGCCATCAAACTATCGTAAATTCATCATAAAAGTTCTCGAGTTCATGACCTTAGATAAACGTGTCCATCGGAAGCCTGATTACTAGAAATGAACTCTCGCCTTGCAAAGGTGAACTGTAGCTGGATATATCCAGAAGCAGGAAAGGCTCCATTCCCTAGTTCCTTCCACGTTTTATGAGAGCGATAGGTTGAATGATAATTGAAGGGACATGCGGGAGAATTGAATGGTAAATAATGAGAAAGGATGATTTTCCACTGGAGTGGTCACGAGATAAAGTTTTAGGATTAATTTGAACCTGTCCAATACAAGCAAAGGTATTGTCAAGCCCACTCCACTCGTCATCATCCAGGATCAAACAGAAAAGAAAGACTTTTGGTTCAATACTAATAGAATAGTTGACAAGTCCCGTGGAGACATTTCACCCATCAAACTCACCTGCCTCATCTCACAAAATTCAGTCATGCAATAAAAGTCCTCTCAGGCTAAGGGTCTCCAAGGCTCCAAGTTATTGAAAACAATGAGCATGGCACTATCCCATAATGACAGTCAACTTCAATAATATACAAGAGCCAAGGTCAATTAAAACGTGCTTCGGCTGCCAGGACCGCGGAAGGCCGATCTTGTGGCTCAGTACCCTCGGTAGTGAAATCTTGTCCAGCTTGGGGTTGAAATGTTCTATCCCTCCGTAACGTTTTTTTTTTCAAATGCGACTGTATTAAAAGGTTTTCTTCGATTAACATAAGATTTTGTATCCGCAACGAAAAACACAAAAACGGAAGGTAGACGACTGTGAGAGTGACGAAGACAGAACGTTAGACTCCTCCGGGGGCAGTTTGAAAAATGGCTAAATTTTGGTCTTCATGTATGTACTTGGACTGAATCCATTTCCTGAACCATACTCCTAACAACGAAATTGGCTTTTGGGTAAAGGACTAAAGCCATAGTCAATTCATAGGTTGTGAATTCAGTTCTAGCGGGCATGAGATCCAGCTATAATGAGGCAACCTTCCAGCAGCTACGAGCGACTACGTGGAAATCTTCCGCACTGACATCGCTGAACCAGCCGTAACCTTCCGGTCAATAACCCAAAATAATTCTAATGCATAAAGTTAGTGAAAGTCTGAGTGGGTCTCTGGGTTTGGTTTTTGTAATTGATGAGTCTGTCGGTCATTGTTCGTTTGTGTGCTAATCAGATAGAGATATACGTTTCACTTTCATTCTATTAATGACTCCATTGTCTCCAACTGTGAACAGAACTTTATTCCTATCAACACCCAACGCTTTAAACCAATTAGCTCAAATACATCCAATTCCCAAGAGCTACAAATACAGTTAGATGAACACACAGTTAACGTTGGAGAAGGGAACTTTCAATCAGGGAGCTCATTGTCGTCCCTTTTCAAACATTTTAAATCATTTTACATGGTCCATCCAAACGATTCAGCTATTCTCCCGCCCCCCTTCCCCCCACCCCCGGCTCAATAACATCAAGAATGGAATGAAACGAATCCTCATGGAATGAAAAAGCCCACCCATAATACATCCACTTCAATTTCCCTCAACATTCAAAGCATTTTGTATCACATGGGATCTGCTCCAGCGTAGTAGTGTACTTTTGTCCAAAGTCAAAAGGGCAACATATATGCATTTGACTCATCAACTAACTCTCTCCTTGATTGAATTACCATAATGGATACTACCCGTGACAGACTGAACACTATGGGTAATTTGTATTGCATAGAGGGATTAGCATTAGTTGTTAGTAACAACATAACTAGAATAATAAAAATTGATGTATCATCTTTCATCTTACCAGGAGATTGACATTGGGTGTGGAGGGCCCATGTGTCAGAAGGAGCCAAACAATGTCTTCGTTTCCGCTCCATGCTGCTAAATGTAGTGGTGAGGACCCTTGAAGGTCAACAATATTCGTAGAGGCCTCTTGACTCAATAATAATTCAACAATGTCCCTTCATAAAGGAAACAAATCATAATTAATAAAAGTAGGTAAAATATAAATGTTCACAGTACATGAAAAATCACCGAGGTGAACGAACGCATTGGGCCAGCGCCAGAGATTGTTTCATTCATCCTGATTACATAATATTTATGTTGGCCTTAATTATGATTTTCTACGATATTCAAAACTTTCCTATTCTTGATTTACTAATACTCCAAATATGGTTTGCATAAAACGTTAGAATTGTAGATACAGGAGTCGAATATTTACTCCAAAATATTTACTTTTCAATTAGTTTTAAAATAGGGATTTCCTTAATATGGAAATCATTCTTCGAATTGAATTGACGTGTAACTTGGGGGTACTTAACGGAAACTAAAATTTTTACCTGTGCCGGTTAACTGCTGCATGATGTAGGGCTGAAAATCCACTGGAATCTTGTACATTCACTCCAGCACCTCTGCGTAAACTACAAATCAAATTTAAAACAGGATTTTAATCAAAGTTATTCTGTAGTTATAAATGCAAACCCCAAAGCACACGCATAACCGCAACTATTTTTAATTACCAACGGTTCCTTGATGGAAAAATACATTGTCAAACAATTATTACTAAAAGCCAACGTTTAAGTCCCCAAAATTGTTTTAAAAAACATGTTTTTAAACAAATGAAACAAAGTTTTCTGTAAAAAATTACTTCTATGAAGACCTTTTGTGGAATACAGAAGTCAATCATGTACAAATTGGCTGTTAGAAAATACGCTTAAATATTAATTCAGTATTTCAAAATTTAGTTATTGAGTAATTATTATCCATAGTTACAAAATATTCTGCCTGGGTAGTCAATCACGTATCCTCTAAAAATCAATGCATCCCTATCCCTCCCTACCATGAGTGTTAACAAAAATACCAATTAAGCAAAGGTCAAACCCTACAATTAACTAAAGGTTAGCCTACAACTAGCGTATTAGTACATTCTCAAGGGGCACACAACTAACCTCTAAATAAAGCACCATGAATTACTTAACTCTGGTCATGATTTAGAAAGTCATTTGTCGTGTCGGTTGAGTAAGTTGTCATTCCTGAATTCCTTAAATTTCGCAACTAATTAAAACGGAATTACTCAGTTATCTTGGTAAGGTGCCATTGTTGTTGAGTGTTACATGATAGGAGTAGTACTCGAATAATACGTTTACTACAATGACATTTCCTTGTGCTGAAACTGAAGATGCAACTTTTGTTACCCAAATGGCGTCACGCCTGAATGCGGAGAATCTTCAGTGGTCAGTGAAAACTCTGTTGCAATTTTTATTGCAATTGTGATCATTGTGAAACCTGTTTAGCGTGATTGTCGTGATTGGTAAAAAAAAATTGTGAATTCAAGTTAACAAGAAAGCAAAAATGTTTCACTTGTCACATTGTTTAATAAAACAAGGGAAACGAGCTTTTCAGAAGTCAATTTAATAAAAAAAAAAGTATGTCATCCTGAAGATGTTCACTTCTTTAGAGATGTTAAACATCACAAATGCCGACTCTCTCCTGATAATCGCAGCTTCACGCCTACATATCTCAAATTGTTATACTTTCTAACGTCTAGCGGTTTAACTGTTCATGGACACATAAAAATCATTAGTGTCCACACTTAATGGCTCTAAGAGAAAGCTTAGTGAATCAAATCCGTTTAAGTCAGCTTATTGGAATCACTGAAATGCTTACGATTCCCAGGAAGCTGAATTTAGGATTTACGAGTACAAGATCACTAATTTCAGAGTCATTATTCGAAGTTTGCTTTTGCGATGTCAATGAACGTTAATATTGGCGGATGAGCTTGAGGTGAATTGAACTTCATTTTAAAATGCCCGAACACGAACAGTTTAGGGTTAAGTAGGTAGGATTAACGTAGACAACCCTTAAACTGACTTGGGTCTGGGACTGACTTGGGTCTAGGCTTAGCGAACGTTCGCTAAGGTCTAGGACTGACTTTTGGTATCCTAGACGTTCACGGTTGACACTGCCTGACACACACTATACACAACATTCATATTCTCGACACAAGTTCAACGTTAAATACCTGAGAAGGGATTTTATTTCCAATTTGACCTGAGATCCTGAAAAAGTGCTTGCTTTCCAACTTGACCTAAGAAGGGACTTGGAATTTGAGCTGAGCTATTGCTAATTTAAGTTGACAGTTGATGTGTATTGATTTACCTTGCGAGTGGTCCACTTTTCTTGGCCCTCTGTGCCAGTATTTTTTCCACAATTTGGTAGTCTCCATTCCGAGCGGCCTCAATGAGTTCCTGATCCTTGCCCATAGGGGCAGGTTGACCTGCACACTAACTGTTTAGGTATTAATTGAACAATGAGAGCAGCTGTGTAAGCTAAAGGAGAGTGACAGTGGTTGTGTTGTGACTTGAAATACATCACTTTTGGTTACCTACTTTAAGCAACTACGAGTTAGAGGACTTGGAGGGAAATGACTGATGTCAACGAGTAGGCACGACTCACGACCCATCCCGTAACTATGATCTTTCCACTCTTAACTTAATTATGTAATTAAATTTGTGACAATTTGGAGTAAACAAATCAAGACGAAGGGTAATCGATCCACACCCAAATTCAATAGCACAAAGTGCACAATTACAGAACAAATTCAGTCTCTTTGCACATGCACTTTCACTCTCGCTCCACTCACAAAATAAACTTTCACATCTTATCAAACAGAGTCTTGCACCGCATCCGACGCCTCATCATATTTTTTATTTATTTATTATCTAAAAATGTTCTAAATCATATCTGAATATTACGCACGACTAAATTAATTCAACTTACGCCGAAAAATTTAAAACTAAAACTAAATTCAAACAAAAATTTAATAGAATATAAAAGATAATATCCCAAAAACCAAAGTAAGAACTAAGCATCTTCTCTAGTAGAGGTAAATTGAAATTGATTCTAGTCGTCCGTCTGCAAATCCCATTGAAATCAGCTCAGCTGTCGGGAGCACAGACGTTAAACTCAAAGTATCAATCAATCAAAAGTATAATTTTTTCTGGTGGTAATTATTACTAGTTGATTTTCATAAAAAATAGGTTTCCTTCTTAGAAACACTCGCCAAAATGTCGAATCTTGTTTCCGTAAATCTATTTTGTATTTTTGCAAAAACTTACAAGAATAAACAAGTTTTAGAAATAAATTGCAAAATTTATTAAGTAATAATTTTCTTTAAAAAAAATTTTGTATTACGGGATACCGTATTTGTAAAAATCTGCTGTAGTATTTTCCCCCGTTATTTCGTGTAATGCTAGTTGAAATGGCATCTTGCCAAAGGCATGCTATTACATAAAGCAATCAAAGCTTCCCGGATGGTTAACTGCGACTTTTAGTTTCAAAAATTTCCCCCCTCCCCTCACATGGGAGGGAGAGGGAAAAATTTAAAAATTAAAGTAAAGCAGTTGACAATACGGTAGGTGTTTAGTTGAGAAAACTTTAGCTTTGACCTGTAAATGGACTACGTTTGCAATAAATAATGTGCTCAAAATTAAGAAAAAAAAATGTTTAAATTACCTTTTTGGTTTTGTTTTTGGCTTAATTTAACGTCTCAATTATCTACAGCTGAGCTGATCTCAAAGACATTGACACGGTTTCACTGGTACCGGGCATTTATACCTTTCATTCAGCGGTTTTATCAAGTACAAATTCTGGGAGCAGTATTTTGTTGTAGCAGCCTTATTTAAATATTTAATTGTCATTTAATTATTAATTAAATGAAATACAATTAAAATCTCTAAATAAATTTTTTTTTAAAAAATGCTTAAGCCGGGTTCTCTCTGCTGTGAGCTGGGCGCACAACTCGCCCTACAGCTGTTTTGCGTCTGAGATTGCGAGAGATGCGAGTGCCTAAGGCCTAAGGAGCGGTTTTATCTGTTTTCTTGACTAAATTTTCATTCAGGCCAAAACAAATGAACCAAAATAGACGAACAGCTGTTCTTCCAGTAATTTTGATCTTATTCTCACGCACAAAGTGAAAGTTCATCTAGTCACTCCTTCATAACGGCACAATAACCGGTCAATCGTTCAGGAATCATCCATCAAACTAATCTGACCTGTCCTGACCTGACCTGTCCCCAAAGTGTCCCCATAACTCACTGGATTCTGCAATTATCATTCACACTTTCTTGTTGTACTTCCTGTGTCGCTCACGAACAAATCAAGGTACAATTTCATAAATACTTCACATGCAATCAATTCTTTCCTTCGTCGTAACTACCTAAGCTAGGTACACAACAATGAGGATGACAAATTGTGGTCTGGAATTCACATCCTATTCCTATCCAATATTCAATCAAATCCTCTTTGACACAAGCAATCCTATTTGATGTTTCACACGAGACTAAATGACTAATAAACTACCGTAGGGTCATTTGCTAACTGCCGATTTTTTAATTGTCCCTCTTCTATTGCCCCTTTCTTTCTCATGTGAAAAAAATACAACAAAAATTGGCAGTTAGCAAATGACCACAGGGTATTATTTAATTTCAGCAGAAGATCAATCTCGGCTCAAAACGATGACACTTACGGATGCATTCATGCTCCTTAGTTTACTCATTATCCCACTTATAGCAAACGCTCAAACAGGTAAGAAAGAAAACTAATTTCCGTCATAATTTCTTAACCGTCTTCAATTAAAGTGAACCCCAATTGTATAATTGTAGTCACCAAAATAAGTGTTGTTTCAGATAGGTCAGTGTCCTTACCTGTTGTGTTGTGTAGTTGTCTTATCAAAGATTTAGTGTCCAATCTTGAATGAATACTTAATTCACGAATAAGACACGATATCAACCTAGGCAGTAAAGTAAAGATAGTCATTTACTGGCCGAATTTCCGGCTTAGTTGTTTTACATATGCTTAAATAGTCTTGTTTTATTTTAATTTGTTCCACGAAAAGAATAAACAGTTAAATGCAATGATAAACTTTCAAATCAACGTGAAAGCGATAAGTTACGAGAAATCTATTGTTCTAGAAGTGTCGTACGACCTTAAATAAGAAAAGAAAAACTTTTTGGAAGCCGTTAAAACTTTTAAGTTTAATTGTTTCACATAGCTTGTACATGTTTTCGGTTTCCAGGAATTTAACAAAGAAAAAAAATCGGTTTAACATTCCGTCGACAAATTTTTAATTATTCCTGTTATTTTTCACCCCGGAATTTTTAATTTCTTTAACCAATGTTTGCGCAATAAGGCAAACATCCAAAATCTAATTGAAATTATGTGAACTTAAGTTCGCAAAATCTAATTTGCAAAATTAGAAAATTTGTTGATACAGTATGAATTGAAGTATTGATGCTTACATGGTGAGTTCGTTCTTATACAGGGAATCAAACAAGTATGGTTTCTCGCGCTTAATAAAAAGTTTTGAACGCGAACAGGACATGTTTGGGCCCCCGGTATATCATTATGTAATGCTTTGCTCTTCCATTTCGTTTTCATTTTCGCATTCGAAGAGGGTTTGCCAAACTTAAGCGCACGCTGGGTATAAAAAAAACGCTTGCTCTTCAATCGTGGCTGAAATGTATGTTTTATTTCGTTCATAGATAATTTGATAACTCTCGATCCTGTCAATAACTTTGTGGAAGTGGAAGTGAAGGCTGGAGAAGAATTTTTAATTAAGCCCACAAATATTACCAACGGAACTTCATTTAGTATCATCCAAGCAAATGCTTACCTTGAGAATATAACACTTTCCTATAATCAAACACTTTCTAGAGGCTTCTACACAACTGGAATTAATATCGGCCTTGTCATTCTCAATGAAGGGACAAAGGCTACCGTATATCTTAAAAATTTGAACTCCATTCCAGTTCATGTTCTTGTGGGCTTACAAGTCTATGACAGTAATGGTAAGTAAGCTGCAGTATAAAAGGTTAAGCTTTGACCCCTGCCCTCGTGCTGGAGTAGACCCGCCCCTTGTTCTGCTTCCTCAGATAAGGAAAACTAATTTGGTCCTTACAAGATCCCATTCACCCTTCTTTTGAAGGCTCATCATCAATCGGTTGATGAAGCGAACTAAACTTACGATGAACCCTTTAAGAATCCCACTTACTTTAATTATTTCTTATCACAGCTCCCATTCCTGGTGGATGTAATATGGTACAGAGTGTTCAAACAGCCCCATTTTTACCAACAACCTACAACCTATGGACGCTTGATGTTGAATACCCACCCGCATCATGGCCATTGGATGTCAGAGCTCCAGTTTGCGATGGTGGTCGACTTCAGTACGATATTTATCACCTTCATTTACCTGAGAGTGACATAAGTCGGAAAACACTCTTTGACAATTTACGGCTAATGAGTGCCTGGAAATCTATTGAGCGACATGGCAAAAAGGTAACGCTTAAAATGAGACATTCTAGCCACCAGGGGCAGGATTCAGTTGGAATTAGCAATGGGTCGCATACGGTCTTGTATTTTGATTCAGTTTATGGCTAGGAACTGAGGAAGTGTGTTCAGTGGAAGAATTTTAGAACCAAAAGTTAACCAAGTTATTGGCGTAGTCAGAGGAGACCAACTGTTTTCACTCGCATGCCTTTTTAGGTCTGAGTTTCACCTTCATTTTACGCAAACCAACTGGACATATAATAACCTACGAAATCAAAGTTGA
>JABASL010000413.1:0-17813 GCA_019775825.1 Neanura muscorum | reverse complement strand
TGAAAAAGATCCAAAACATAAAACTCTTACTGTAGATTAATTTAGTTAGGATTTTATGCTTTATAACTGTTCTTCGAAACTTCTTAAGGTAAGTAACATAACAAGGATCAAGGTGTTAAACTTTGTAATTTTACATGCTATGACATACTAGAACACTTTTCCCCTATGTGCTTAATTAACTGTTTGTTTCTGTTGTGTGTTTTTACATGTGGCGTAACCTTAACAGCTTTTGAAAGATGAAGAAGGTCAAAAGAGGTCAACTGTCACGCACCAAGAAAATTGGTGCGACTGAGCGTAGAAGAACCAAGTATTTTAATTATATTACCTCACTAGAACAGAAGCCCTATTGTCCTGTTCCTATTCAGTATGCCGTGTCCCAATTTACGGAGCGGGTAAAATATGTAATATCCAAGACGGACTTACCAACAGGCACCAGGAAACTGCAGATCAATTACGTTAAAAAGGCCAAATTGGAATTCTTAAAGAAGCATTTTGCGGAATACTTAAGGATGGAGCAGAGCAACGGAAAGTGGACGTGTTGTAAGAATCGGTTCCTATGTACGTCCTTTCGAAATGTTTTGATGTTTAAAAGCGTCCCTAGGAGTGACATTTTGCCGTTTATACAGGCGTCCAAAAAGACAATTAACAGGTGAGATATCGTATTTACTGTCAATATACTCCAAATTGTTTTTTTTTGTTGGCTAAGTGTGCGTTTTATTCTATGTGTGATTGAATTTGTAGAATACTCACAGAAGGGGATCCTGAACTTGACAGTGAAGAGACACGTGTTCGAAAGAAAAAGAATTCCGAGAACGGCGCTATTGCTAGTGACAATATTATTCAAATGGTAAACAATTTTCGTAGTGCTCCACACTTAAAGCGCGTAAGCGATAATTAACTGAATTGAAACTCGGAGCCAAACCAATAGGCTGATGGGCTTCTACAGTCTTCTGAAACTATGTAAAGGCAATCTCAGGTGGGTACTCCGAATCTAAAATTAATTTTGATTTATTTATTAAAGGAAACCGAGGCCTACAACAACAAGGGTTTGAGTGACATGAAATACAAGCCCGTGCCAATTGCCTATGCGATGGATAATTTCACTACAAAGTTTCAATTGGTTTTTTCGTGCAATCGTGTGCCACGTGCTGCGTCCAATAAAAAACGGCAACAAGTAATCAGAACTGCGAAATTTCGATTTCTCAAGAAGCATTTCCGGAGTAGTCTGAAAATCAAGAAATCTCAAGACAATTGGACGTGCTGTCAGAATAAATTTGATTCTATAAATCCTGCACCAATTATAGATGGAATTAAACCTTCGTTATTGATGCCATTTGTCAAAATGTCAAAGGCCGAAGCAACGCGGTTAGTTTCACCTCCAATTATGGAGAATTTATAAGCGAAGTTATACGCCAACAACTTAGGGGTTCTCTTGTTATGGCTCTTTCAGTGTAGACATGTTTTTATGTAGTTGTAGATTGGCGAATGAAGCAAATCATGTTGGAGACAGTGTTCAAACAATCTTCCAGAAACCAACATCCGTGTCGACACTTGATTTGCCTACAAACGATAGCGATTTGCCGATGGATGAGTACAATGGCCATCAGGGAGAAATTGATGTATCCAACGAACTGCCCTCACCGAAAAAGAAACGANGGCATAATACTCCACCACCACCGGAGACATCCGTGTCGACACTTGATTTGCCTACAAACGATAGCGATTTACCGATGGATGAGTACAATGGCCATCAGGGAGATATTGATGTATCCAACGAACTGCCCTCACCGAAAAAGAAACGAGGGAAACTGAAAACCGTGCGGCATAATACTCCACCACCACCGGAGCCTTGCGCAACTCTATCGCCGGATGTAGTGAATGTCAGTCCTCTACATGAAACCTTTGTGGAAATACTTCCAATTCCCCCTTGTAATCCCGCACCAGTTGAAGAAATTTGGATTCCGTCGGATTCGGAAACTCCTTCAAAACAGATCAAGGTGGAAGTTCTATCTCCGGTGAAAGAATCACGTAAAAGTCAAGAGGTAGAGGAGCTCACAATGGAAGATGTGTTTAATGACCAACCACAAATAGCTGACATGGACTTGCCACCCCCGTCGGCTAACCCTGAAAATTCTAGCTCTGATTCTGAATCAATCGGTGTAAGTAAAAATTACAGACGACAAAGGCTTATTCTTCCTTCTGATGACGACGATGATTCTCCTCCTCCCAGACCAAGAGGAAGAGAGGTTCCCACAGTCCTGAAATCGTGTCACGTCGAATTACAACGTATGTCTCCTCCTGGCCTTCATGAAAGTCGAGAATGGAGAGCTTACAAACGGATTCGAGCTAATAAGCCTTTGGTCGTAGAGGACCCACGTAAATTATTGTTCGGAGCTGAAACGGTTCGACAGCGTATCAATTCTGATTCCGACTCGGATATTGAATTTAATCCAGCAGCGGTCAACTCTTCCAGTCGAAGTAGCAGTAGTTCGGAGTCGGTGCTTTCCAATGAAACAGAATCACCTTCAAGCCCTTCCACTGAGGATTCACCTGGAATTGAATCTGAAGAGTACGGTGCTTCAGAATTGGAAGATGAAAAGGAGCAACGGAAATGTCCGCCAAATAGACCTATTATTATTCTAAAAACCGTTGAAGAGCGAAGGCAACTTCGAGAGGAAAGAAAGCAACACAAGGCAAAGAGGATTCGAAGAAAGAAAACAAGAGCCGAGTACGTGAACACATTCATGGGTCACTTGTCCTATGCTCCTACAAGTATCCGATATGCTGTCGACGAAGTTACAAAGAAACTAAAGTGGGATGTCTTTCCTTTTGGTGCCAAAGTACTTGGAAGAACATTGGGTAAGAAAGAATTGGAATCTTTGAGTAAGTCGCATGAGGCGTCAGAGTGGACAATGCTTAAACAAGCGTTTGTGCTGAAGCATTTCCGTGAAGCGTTTCGTATCAGCAAAGATGCGAAGGGCGAATTGAGTTGTTGTAAAAATACGGTGGACTTCCTTGACTGTAAATCATTTCTCAAATTATTTTGGAACATTACTATTAATTAAAAAGATCCTGTAGTAACAAGGTGATTGGGCAAAATAAGATGTAGTTTGTAAAATTAATACAGCTTTATCACTTTAGTATTGATTTTATTTTGAATCTAGAACTTTATTTGTACATTTGTCCTTCCTGTAAATTAGAAATTCCAAACATCTCACAGATAGAAGTTTATACAACGTTTTCTTGATTAATGAAATACAATATTAGATTTTTTAACAACGGTTTTAAACAAATCCTTGGGTCGTATAATCAAAGTTGCCATCATTTTAAGGGTAAAGTGTGTACCACGAGTAATTAAATAGTGGCCGATTTCTTTTTGCTGGTCCTTTTGGTAAGCAAACAGGATAATTCGGATACCCATCTATCCTGGAGCATGTCTGTCCCTTTGCACAGTCTTGATCTTAAAAAATATAGAAAAAAAAAAGAAAATTACTTTAAAAAGTATAACCTTTCAAATGCGTTACGAAAGAACAGCTTGTCGAAACCCTTGATCGACCATTGAATTTTCTAGTATTTTTGGCCCGTTATTTACCAACATTGAAGGGCCCTGTGAAAACAAATTGCAAAAAAAAAATCTACGGTGAAACAATTGCATCGCAAAATCGCATTTGAGTAGCCGGTTGATAAAGTAATGGAAATAATACCCGCAGGCGCGACTTTCGAATATTATTAATGGCCGAACCTTTTGAGCAGAGGCAATGGTCCAGAAGTGCGCAGTGCTTGACTCTGGGATCCCAATCCATTTTATAACTTATTCCTAATAGTCTTCTTCCAAAATTATTTAGAAAAATCCCCTTTGGATCATACGTCTTCATTCTTTTAGTGAATGCCTCAAGATCATCTGGTGCCACTTTGCGTTGTAGTTGAGCCGTGGCATGATAATAAGCTCCAGACTTACCCCAATGTGACCTTCCTGAGAATTCGTTCAGGAGTGACTGCATAATAGCTTGGTACCCGGCAAGACCGAGCATTGGATCGTCGTAACGTCTATCTCGGTTTAAAGGATAGAATTCAATATGGCAAGTATTACGAGCGCGACTGAGTGACATGTAACTAGTGGAAGAACTGGAAAAACGAATGAGGATTCCTTCAAATGGAAATACTGCAGGTGATTTTTCTAAAATATCTTTGACTCTTTTAACAAATTTTGGAAGATCCTCAACTTTAATGGCCATTTCATTGTCCAGGGCTCTGGCACCGTCCTTTCCATGGGCCCAGGGACACTGGACCCAACCTTCATCCACACAACTAACTGATGACATTCGGTGATACAACCCGATAGCTGGATTTGTCACTGTTAGATTATCTTCCGTGTAAATGGGCTGAACATCGGGTACAGTTTTGAATAGGGCTAGAAAGCTAATGTACTGTAAAAAGTTCATGAAGGGGAGGGACTTGAGAGACTGAGCAACTTCAAGGGCTCTCTTTCCTAAATAATTGAATGATGCTGATGTTGGTGGAATCAGAGCATTCGTATGAGCATTTCCCGGAACGCTCAAGTCTTCAATTCTCGTCCAATTGGCAACAACGACTTTGTTGAAGGAAGGATACCAATGGTACAGGAGTTCATCAGTTGCTTCGGCCATGCCTAGTGCCCGCTCCTCTAAGACCGAATCTTCAAGTACAAAGTTGTGAGCTCTGAATTTGAAAAGCGGAATTGTTTTCAGCTTCACCTGGAGAATTATGCCCAGCAGTCCAAGATGAACTCTAAAGGCCATTAACTCTGTTTCTGACTTTATTTCACGAATCTTTCCAAGACCATCGACAATTAATACTTCAAGGGTCTGATCAGAGAGTGACGTTGGGTAGCGCAGAGAACTTCCATGGGCTCCAGTTCCAATCGCTCCGCCAACTGTAAGTAGGATATTTTTCAATTTCTTTAAATTAAATTGTATTTCAGTGTTGTGGCGTGGCGCATCATAAATGAGTCTAAAAATGGCAATTAAATTACAATGCAATAAAATTTGACTTCAATACAACAATCAAAACTTTTTCATCAGCAGGTAATCAAACGATACTTGAGTCTGATCCATTCCCAATTTTCCACAACCCCTTACAAGTTTTTCGGGTTAAAAAGATTCAACGATTTGACCCCCAAGTGATTGCTAATGTAGTCATTGCCTTACCAGTAATATTTTGATATGCTGGAATAATTGGGAATCCTCGACCATTCTGAGCAAGGTATTCTGTCAATTCTCCCACAGTGGCTCCAGCTCCAACTGTCACAGCATAATTTTTGTCCAAGCTCATTTCATGAACGCCATGCATATCAACTGGAATTCCATCCGTGCAAATAATATCTGTAGCAGAATGGCGGGCGCCCATTGCCTTCACGGTCACTTTCCGTTCTAAGGCTTCCAGAACAATGGCTACGACGTCCGCATGCGTAGTGGGATAGCGCATGCGCTCCAAAGACCTGCACCCTGGGCCATAAATAAAGGCTGTATATTCAAATCCTCCGGGTTCCGCGCGCTCAATTCCATTAATTCTGCTGTTTCCGCTTAAAATTTTTGAATTGACTGCTACATGAGGAATTGTAAAACTAGTGACTAGGATAAGTAGGAAAAATAAGTGATCACAGAACTCCATTTTCTTTTTCCTTCCTTTGTTCAATGTCAAACTGTACCGCAGAAATGAACCACACAACTAATTTTATTTACAACCGAAACCTCCACTAATATTGCCACAATTAGCATGTTCAAGTTCACAAGAAAGACACAAACCTGGATTAGCTCGTAATCATAGCCACAATAATTATTTACGAAATCACATAATTTCCTGGTTCACCGTCGTAATTACTTTTTCAGTTTAGGGTTAATTAGGCTCAGACTTGTTTTTCTGATACTTCAATTCGGGACGCTTTTGTTAACCCAGATCACTGCCTTACTTGGCACAGAATGAAACTTGACATACCTTGAAGTTGGATTGGATAAACTTAACTACCAGAATTTTTCGCCAAAGTACTCAGGCTCAACCACCCTTTAACTGGGCGTACACGAACATTATCAAATCTGTAGGTTTGAATAGTAAGAATCCATGGCATTCTGACGTAATTTTTGGTCGGCGTCTGTCTATGCCCTGTTGTGTCTTCCTTCATCTGCGTGTTCTTTTGTCTTAATTAACGTGAGAAGATCACTGATCCCGTTTTATATTTACGAAACTTAAGACATTTTATATTGTAAAGACCTTAAATATTCTACATAATTGATTTATTAAAATCACGCCAATTTATTTTAATTGGTAATTTGGACCCGTTATTAAAACCTTTGTGGCCAGCATGATGCATCAGCATTTCCTGTCATTTAAATTAAATACTAATAAATACTAAAGATTTTGACTTTAGAAATTGTAGAAGGATAAGTCAATAATCGTTTGGTTTTAGCCAATTGTAGCATTAAAATTACATAATTTAAAACACCTTTTTGATCACGGTTTTACAGTTAACAGAATAGCGTCATAGCCCAATGGCTCATAGACTATTCCGGAAATCGTGCGGTCGTTTTTTCGTTTGCGTTATAGCCTAATTTGTTAACGCTATAAAATGTTTATGGAGGTTTTTTTTTTTAAAAAGAGAAATTAATTGTTAATTCAAGGTAAGTTTTCAAGGAAAAAGAGATGGAAGCTGGAAAACGATGCGATCGTTAACGTTAGAAGGAAAATAATTTTTGTGCACCGACGCGGCCTACTAGGTTTTCATCGATAAAAAATGGCTCTGGTGTGGCGGGTTAATGATTAACGGTTTTTTTTTGCATAAGGGACACTTGAAACATTCAAAGAGGTTTAACATGAGCTCAACAAAGAAATTAATTGCTGATACGCTCTTGTAGTTTCCTGCACCTTCTTAGACCAGTTTATCTTTAATTTTTGCGTGCAAAATGGCATAGGATCAACTTGTACTAATAAAAAGAGAAGTATTCACTGTAGCGTGTACTTCAGTATTCCAAGCCAAGAACGAAAATGTTTTGCTTCAAGCTGGCGAAAGTTTAGTAGGGAATGAAATTGGAATTTAAACGTTTTAAAATTAAATCACTCAACCCTGCATAAAATCCGAGTTGATGATGGCTCGATGGCTGTTTTATAAGAAGCAGGTTGTTGAACTTTTAGTTATGTAACAAGCATTAGTTAGTGCCTGTCTATGCCAAAGTTAGAATCGGGAAAGCAGGGTTTAGCGAAATTTTTTGAAACGAATTTAGTTCGCCATTTTTAAGTGAATTGAAAGTTTAATTTAATTTGTTATTATACTTATTACTATGTATCTAAATTGTGCTTGACCTAACGAGGTTTCTATTTTTTTTTCTGGAAGGGTGCCAGGATTACCTCCAGGGCCAACTCCAGCTTCATGGCCCAGGCAGCTTCAGTCACAGCTTCAGTCACAGCTTACACTACTGCAGCTGAACATTTACCGAATTTCCCTTGACAAACATTTTAGGCTTACCGACAAACGGTTCGATATAACATTCAAACTAGTTAAGATATAATTTTTTTAAAGAATGGAATTTTAAAGAATCGTTTGCTGTAGATGTTTCAGTGTCATCCAGGCTGACAGATGGACTTCAAACAAAACTTCGCTTTTAATAAAATGTCGAAATTTGTTGTTTTCGTACACATAAGCGTCGTAGTAGCATCGTTTTTCGCCTTCTGCATCTGCACCTCTTTTGGCTCAAATACATTTGAAAACCTTCACCTAATATGAATTCAGGGTTCCCTAATCCAGGGTATTAAACAACGTGGGGTATGGGTTGGGAAATTCAAAAATAACGTGAAAATATTTTCCAATCGGTGGGGTTCTACCAATATAGGAAATCGTATTCGAAATTTGATTTCAAAAAATTCTCTAATAATTATTACGTGGTTTTTGTAATTTTAAAATTACAAAAACCACGTAATAATTTGTTATCTTCTTTAAATAAAGAAGATTAAAAATTTTTAACAATTTTAGTTGCTTAGTATTTTTTGAAATGGAACTAAATTACTATCCATCTAAAATCAGGTATTCAAAACAATCGAAGATGTCCCGGATTAACTCTATGGGGAAAATACAGAAAATGAAGAAATTGGGTTTTGCGATATTAAAGAAATAATTTTCACTACGACAGAACTATTCCCACTTAAGGGAAAAAGAAAATAAGCGAATATACCTGTTCCCTTTTTGGAAACCATTTGCCTTTCTCGGGGTAATTCCTAATCCGAAATTCCGAAAAAGCAATTGGAATTTTTATTTTCCCCTTTTGAAAACCATTGGCCCTTTACGGGTTAATTTCTAATCCGAAATTCCCAATATAGAAATTGGAATTTAGGAATATGACAAACCTCCCCCCCCAAACAGGGGTATTGTGGACGGATGAACCCTGCCCAGTCTATACGGATTCCTCTATGCTAACAAAACCCTGATTCCGGGACAATTATCGAAGCCGAATGCTGAATGCTTCGTATAGAAAATAGGAAAGGAACTTTAAAAATACATTGAAGCTTTTTCTTTTGTTATTTCACTCCTCTGCGCTGCGTCCTCTGCTTCACGCTTTCCAAATTAAAATTTAATAATTGAAAGTATCCTATTTAATACACGAAGACTTTAATTAGCGTTTACATAATCAAACAAAGGTAAGTTTATTTCCAGTCTTTTCTAAATTCATACACAAGCGCGCTTCATATAGAACAAAGGCTATGCTATCTTGCGGGATTTTACAAAAATCTAAACTGACGCGCACTGCTGCGATTCTATTCTAGGAATTAAGAAAACTCAGGAACGAACTGCTGCTACAACAACCTTCAACGGTGAAACAAGCTCTTGATTTCAGAATGTCAGATTCAGATGAACCTGTTGCAGTAGTTGCTGCCAAGGGTCATGCAAGGGTCAAGCTAACGGCTCGAAAGTCAACTGGAGGAATCGCACCCAGGAAAGAACTATTAGGTAAAAAGCATATATATAACTATCAATTCAAATTGATATTGAAATTGACGCGTTGAGTTCCAGTTATTAGAAATCTGACTTTAGTTGAAAAAAAAAACCTTGTTATTTCATTCAGCGGCAAAGAAACCCAAATTGGTGAATCCGAAAGACAGCGAAGATGATTCTGAGGACGAAGATGATGACGAGTCATTCTCTGATGACGACGTTGGTCCAGTGGTTCCAGTAGCACGAAAAACCGCCAAGGCTCCAGAAGTAAAAACTATAGATATTTCCGACGATGAGGATGATGAGGATATCAGTGAAGATGAGGATGAAGATGGAGACTCTGAGGATGATGAGGAAGGTCAAGTTGGAGGCAAAATCAAGAATGGAGACGTTTCAGAGTAAACACGGCGCGTTATGTCACCATGTTTTGAGTCGACAAGAAGTTTGCCGACATGGAAATAATCAGGCACGAGCTAAAATAGCTAAGTTATTTTATGATTCAAATGTAAAATCTAACCAGGGTTACATTATTTATTTCTTATTTAGCCACAACCACAAACCTTGATCGATAAGTAGTTTGACGTTTTTCAGGTAATACTAAACGATACTCTTTGCATTCATGACGCTTAAGACTAGGGTAAAGGTTAAATATATTTGCAATGTAGTGAATTTATTCGCAATTACTTTTATTTTTATTTTAAATTCAACCTTCTTGGAATAAAGTGTTATCAAAATTTGAGCGTTTCCAGCGTCATTGACGCAAACCGTCATAGCGTGTATTCACTGTATTCCGAGCGGAAGCCAAAGTAATTTTAATTCTTCCAGAACCAACAAAGCGATTCAAATTTTATTTAACTTTAGTTTTAATTAGTCGTAGTATTGCGTATATTGCTTTTTTAAGCGTTCAAGTATAATCTCAAGATGGTGGAATTGGAAAGTAGCATCCAGGTCAATTTGACTCGTTTGGGACTGTACTGAACTGACGCCAAAAATTTTCTGGCATAATTCCCAAATTTTAGAGCTGAGTCCACAAATTATGCATTATCCATTGAGTATCTAAAGGCACCACTTCGCTTCATTACCCATCGAGTTATTCCCATACTGGCCCTGGCCGCTAGACTTCTACTTATTTTATCCTGCTGGACTCGAACTCGTCGCTCACTCGTGGCGGGTGACGATGTCTGGAGCACTGGCCAACGGGATTCCGGATTTGAAACTGATGGTTCATCAACTAGTACGACCGTAAGCGTCTCATCTTCCTCCTCTCCTGTCCTTAAATCTCGAGAGCCCCCAGGTGTGGGGTACCTGTTAATCAAACAGTTACCAGAAGAATCGGCAATAAATATGCTGGATTTTATGTAAATTTTAATCGTTAGTACGGTGAACTTAAGAGTCTAATCATGAAATAGAAAATATTGACCTTGGTTGTGGAAGTTGCCTTCTGCGTCGACGCCTGTCGGGAGATTCTCCGACGGCGCTTATGGAGGGCCTTCGATTGAGCAACGCTGTATCTCTGCCTGGAGTCAGATGAGCTGGAAGAGAGGTCACAGAGGCCAAAGACGATACCGAATCTGTACGACTATGGGTTGGATTGACCCTGTAGTGAACGGGACTTGGTGGTGTTGAGTTGATTGTATGCATTGGACTGGAGCCACTGTTCTTAGCCCGGAAGTGTTCTTTCCAACAGCCGTAGTGTCGCTCCCATGGTGCATTTGTTTCAGGTGATGTTCCCGCCACATGTGATGCTGGAGAAGATCTCCTTGATCCTTCTGACCTTGAGCTTGGTGCAGGGGAATTGGGCGTGGAATTGCTTCTCTTAGGGGATGGCCCCGCAAGTTCAGTTACTGACCCTCCCTTCGATGTATCGGATAAATTGGAGTCACGCCTGTTATAAAAATAATCCAAATAAAACGTTCACAAACCTTGGAGAAAGTGATCGTGGGCAAATAAAATTTATGAAATCAAAAGGAATTAAAGTTTTATTAACCTGGCTAATGAGGTTGGAGTAGCTGGAATTTTTCTGGGGGAAGTTTTGATCGGATGTTGGTGTGTAATTAGGTGATTATAGCTTGCCAAATGCTTTTTACAGAATTCAGCATCATTCTCTAAAAAAGTAGAGCCTGGATATTTTTCCAGCATTCGGCGCCTCTCCTATACAGAAAAATTACAGAATGGTATAAAAATGTGAAAAGCGAGTACAGGCTGTGGGTCGTAGCAACGGCTGTGAGCTGTTGCATAATTCTTTGTTATCGCTTGAAAAAACATTGATCAATGATAAATGTTGACATTTTTTGGTTCTTCTTTATGCTTCTTGGGTTTTAGAGCGTGTACACCCTAGTATCACTGAAAAAGTTTCTAGAACTAGCGACTGCGTAACGTGTGAGACGATTCAAAATGGCGGTGGCATCTTTCGATGAACTTGAAGACGAGTTTAAGAATGACGTAAGGTTTCCAAATGAGTTCTTTCAATTGAATTCATTAGCTAGTTTCTAGAGGAAGAAAATTGATCAATTGGATTAAATTTGTTGTCTTAACCAATTCAATTTATCCCTCAGTGTGTTTTCTTGGCCCCTGAAGTGGAAGCCCTGGTGAAATCGGGAATTGATAAGGTGATTGGAGAGAGGTCATACGACGAACGCACAGTTCGAGATGACACGAACAGCATTCTTCAAACTGTGGTCGCATCATTAATGGAACTGCAAAAACCGTTCAAATACGTTGGTATGTTCGCCGCTTCATGTGACTAGATTTGTACATCGTCTCAACAATTTTTGTGAAGCCAAAATATTTTTTATATAACATAGTGCACTGCGTCATGATGCCAAAAATGGGTGGTGGACTTCATACTGGAAGTATTTGCCACTGGAATGGAGAGGACGATGGACAGTTAAGCGTTCGTTGGGAAAATGCTCATGTCCAGGTCATCACGACAGTTTTTGGCGTAAGTTTCTTTGGAAGTAAAGTTGCAATTATTGACAATATCGTTGGACGATTTCGGCGTGTTGGAAATCGACTGATTCCACTTTCCAAGTCTAAGCATGCAACCACTCAAGCTCAACAGACTTATTAAATGAAAATGAATCTGGAAGGAAGGGAAGACGAAGTGAGATATGACGTTCCAGGGAAAGTTAGTAAAGAGTCAAATAGACTCTTGCGAAGTGTTTCGGATAATCAATAAATCAACAACACCTTTTCTTCACTTCCCTTTCCTCATTTCCGTTTACTTTTCCATTCTATTACACTTGAGAGACTCCTGAATTTTGATTAACCTAAACACACCTTTTGTCACTTTTCATTAATAATTGAATCTGTTACTTTTACCTCAAAGAGACGTGGAGATGCTTCAAATTCTTGAAGTTGTTTCATAAATCCTGTGTTTGGATTAGAAACAGCACGAGCACCGCGTACAATTTTCTCGGCTTCACTCAAGGGGAAGGAAGTTATACTCATAAGATAGGCAATGGCAATTGTAACACTCCGGGACATTCCAGCCAGACTAATCAAATTAGAAAAGCAACTTACTACATGCGGTGGATTTTTTTAAAGATTGCTAAACTTTTCCCAACTTTCACTTAACCAATTCCAATCATCCAATTTTTTAAGTAACTGGAAACCAAATGCTTGGACCTGATCCATCAAGCATGTATGAAAAGTTACCTGATCGATGGACCTGATCACATATTAGGACCTTGCTTGAGACAGGGGTACGTGTCTGAAGGTCTTAATGAATGAAACCTGAGACCATGCCATATCGAATTACTTTGCCTCGCTTCTCTTAAAAACAGGAATTTGTGAAGTGAAAGTTGGTGAAAGCTTGAATAATTCACTAATTTTGAAAAACTTTTTATTTCATTCAACTGACCAATGAATGAGCACATTTCCACCATTCGTCGTTCTTCCACTATGGATAAAGTCGTTACAGGCAGGAAAGTATTGAGACAAATTTTGATAGGGTGAATCCGACGCCATGATGCACAAGTATTCCTTGTCCTAAAACACGATAAACGACTAATAAATTAAGGATGCTAAATTTTGTAGTATTTTTATAAAGGAGGTGCAAATTTTTAGTCAATTTTCACCAACATTATTAAATACTTTTAAATTGTAAATACAAGATTGTAAGTAGTAACTTCCTGTATTTTTGTGCTACCGTGTGATCAACTGCTAACTTTAATTTTCTGATTTTCCCCCCACTCGCTTCCTAAGTAGGGAGAGGAAAGAGGGAGGGAGGGAGGGAAAATTAGAAAATTAAAGTTAGCGATTGACCTTACGATAGTTTGGTCTTAATTGATAACTTCTACGCCACCAACTTAAACTGTAGTTCAAAATTAAGCATTTCACTAAAATAGGGTTACAAAAGTAGTGAAAAGTAAAATCTGGAATAATTGACTTGTTTCCTGCTTCCACAAACTGAGATGCGTGTTTTGTTAGTTTTCTGTTTCGTGTTAAGAATGGGGGTAAATTTAAAATATTTTTGCCTAGAAGATTTTTGTCGTTCGTGTCATGTCATGGCTGCCGCCACTGCGGATGCTCAAGTGAAAAGTTTTTTTTTCACAACATAAAGCCCGCGAACAAATGAAAGTCCATTTGGCCCTCATATTTATTTTTATCTTTCTTCCAAAAACTTTTCTAATTTCAATTCGCAAAACTTCTTGTTTTAGCCTTTCTCTCCCGCCATCATTTAGATTAGAACCTTCGTTATGATAACGATGAAGGAAAGACGGAATCTGGATTTCGCATGTATTTCATGCCACCTTACCACTTCGTCTGCCCCCACCCCTTTGATCCAGTTTCTATTAAAACTCTATTTCCAACTGACTTTTGACACGCGACTGAAATTTTTGGAGTTTCGGAATTCGGCGCTAAATTGCGGACAAGAACAAGGGCAAACTCATGAATCCCTATACGGCTAGACGACGGACGTGATCTGACTTGGGAATGACATATTTGACAAGAGGTCATTTCGAAATTGAGTTTTTTTTTAGCAAACCGGGGGAAACTTTAGTAGAGAGCTCAAGAAGCTCAATAAGAAAGAGAGGAGAAATAGATAAAAGTGAAAGTAAAGGAATTCTATACGCTTTAGAAGGGAAAATGAATTGAAACAGTTCAATTTTTGATGTAACAATGGTCAAAAGTGCTATAAGAAAGTAATAAATTGAAACATGAATTCCATTGGGAGAATTTTCTTTTCTTTTAGTGGACATTCTTCCACAAGGAACAAGTTTAAGTTTGATTTTTTTCCTATTTTCTCTAACTTTCACCTCCGACCGAATAAATCTTCTCCTTCCTTTTTTGCTGCACTGCGGAATTCAATCCGCTCACTTTCTCTAAAGTCCTACCAAACCTGGAGTCCTCGTGTTTGAGCCGTTTTTTGGGTTAAGGTTGACATAGTTATAACACATGCAAATAATGCTCAACACGCTAAACTCGTTTTTCCCTTCAACTTTCTACGCTCCTACGGATTAAGGTACTAAACCTAGTCATGCTTTTATTGCTTTTGGGACTCTCTTACCGGGAATAGTCTACGTGGGGCGTCGTGGATGGCTAGAATGTGAGTAATCCGATGCCGCTGGAGTTGAGCCACGTCTTTGGAATCACGGTAGTTTCCTAAAAACAATCCACCCAACACCTAGAAAATAGATAATGGTTGTAGAATTTCAAAGTACCTTTGTTACTCCCCATGGAAAAGCAAAATGCTTACTCAATTATTTATTGAATTAGCCTCAATTCAAAATGCGCTTTGTTTGTTCCACTTTTTACCTTATTCATGCGACTAAAGTTGGACGTGGGCCAGGTCCTTTCCAAGGAGTAAAATTAATGAAAGGAAAGTAAATAGGCCAAGTTAGGGTGTCTCGATTTAAGTAAGGGGTCAATATTACTGCAGGCAAAACCCTGCAGACCCAGATTACCATTAGCACGGACGACAACCAGTTGTGAGCGTGAGGAGTTGAAATTTGGTACTGGTGAAAATTGTGATCTAAACTCGTTCTTTTTCCTCTGGAGAAAAAGTGAAAGGAAGCGTATATAAAATGTTGGTGGGTCTGCGCCTGGTTCCAGAACAAAAGGCAAATGAGAAAGAACTAAAGATTTGAAGATCTCTGGAAAAAGGGAACCTCATTTATTTGGAGAACACGAAACGGATTGGACCAGGACAACCTCCAGGAAAGATGCCATGAAAGATGTCAGGAAAGATGTAGATCGGCAAATTACTTTCACTACGCTCAAAGTATAGTGAAGAAAAAATAACAAATTTTTTGGCATTCTGCAATCTGATTCAATACCAAAATTTCTGGGTTTTTGCCTAATTTCTTCAAAGATTTCGGTTTGTAAGATCAATAAAAATGTTCCAAAAGCGAAATCAGAAGATTACAATCCAGAAAAAGCTGAAAAATGCAGAAAAAAGTAGAAACTAAAAATTGAGCACTAGAATGAAAGACTCCCATTCCTAGGCTTGATTCGGTCGACCATAAAACGCTATAATTTAGTGCCAAGCAATGGCCATTAAGTTAATGATTATTATTAACTATATTGTTCCACAGCAATAGTAATAAAATAAACTTCTGTTTCTGGGCAAAGTAGACTGGGCTAGACAGTAGACATGGGATTTTATTTATTTTTGTTGTATCCCGCATAAACATGGACGTGATTAGTGTTCAGGAAAAGCAGAGCGATTGATTTAGGCCAGTAGGAACGTAACAGTTATTTTCGTTGTAGTTAATTAAAATTAAATTTGATTTATACACGTCGTTAAAGGTTATTCTTAATTAGTTTAACCTTCTTGTGTAGGATGATTATGCTCTATGGCATATTCTACATCTAAACGCATATTCCTCTCCCGTGCTTAGTAGAGAAATAATTAAGAATTACATTAGTGTTAGAAATTTATTTAACGTTGGTTTCACAATTATTATGAAAATGGCATTTAGGATTTATTCTACGTTTGCAAAGATGACAAGAATAATCCCAAAATTATGTGATTTACTACCGCTCAAAAAATATTCCAGTTTTGACAGAGTAAATCCTGCAACTAAACTGTCCAAAAAGAAGACGTGGTGGCTCTTCGTTTTGTACTGAGTTTTACTATAAAGCGTGCACAACTTTCTCCACTTTCTCTTTATTCGAATCAATTCCTTGAGCACGATTAACCTGGCCATGACAATGTATCATGGGGTCGACCGATTCGAATATTTCAGTCGCGCTTGCTCTGGAAACTGATCTGAACAAAGAGAAAGCAGAGAAAGTTACACACGCCTTGTAAAACTTATCACACTGGGTTTGCTAACCTATAAATCTAAAAAGTATTGGAATTTGCATATTTGTTTTGACAAAACCTTTTCGTTCTGAATTTGCAACTTATAGAATTTTTTTGTTTTACGAACATGGCGTTAGACGACTGGGCGTCTGAATCCCCTTCAGGCGGAATAAGCTGATCTTCCTTGCCAATAAACTCCACAGAAAATCGCAATACATCGACGGATAGAATTCATGGTTTTTTGATTGACGCCCAGCCTTCACAGAAATTGAAGTTTAAAATAATAATTATTGTCGGAGGATTTTGCCATTTCGTTGCATAGGTTAATAAATAATTTCTCTAATAACTGTGCCCACCGAATTTGCAATTGCATAAAAACCGTGATTGCTTAAATTTTTTTTTAATAATTCCCCATCATAATGTTTATGTAAGCCTCTTTGGCAAAGAGTCATTAATTTAGTTGATCTGAGCTGATAATACATTATATCTCATATATTCCCAATTCCGTAAACCAGCCCTGTCATATTTTAACGCCGTACGGAATGTTGAAATGACACATTTCGCGGAAGAGAAAGTGAATTTTTGGAAAATTGTGCATTTAGCTTATAAGAACCATTGTAAATTATTTGAATTGAGAATTTATAGTTTAAATTAAAAATTTCTTGTTTTACTGAAAATAAAAACATGGAAAGGAATCCAAGTGATTGGTACAACGGTAAAAAGTGAAAAATCAGAAGTTTCAGGACTGGAGTCACTTCAGGCAAGAAGTTGGTTCATCACTTTCACCGCTCAACTACTTTTACTTGCATGTTACTTTATGTAGCCAGTCTACTTTTTGTACAATTTTCCGTTTCATTTAAAATAAAATTTGAATTCCAACATTTTAATCCAAGGTATCATCACTGAACGCTGAAATTACATCATATAACAAAACGCTTGCATAATTTTGGTCATTTACCAATATTTCTGCTTCTAGGGTTTTGCAGGTTAAGTCGTGCTGATTTGATAAACAAAATTGGCCTTTAATTAATTTTAGCCACTTGAAAGTTTGGCTGATTGCCTCATTTTGGAAATAAGTGAGGTGATGTCAAAACTGAATGCCATTTATAATTTTACTACTCGCAGTGAAGAGTATTACTGCTTGCTTATGTTCTTCAGTAGAATGCGGACAAACGTTTTCATTCATGTCACGTGCCTAATTTTTGGAATTTGTCCAAAAGTTCAAGCACGGAGTCGTTATGAAGGGTAAAATACCATAACTCTTTTTAATTAATTTTAGTCATTTCCTTTGTGTCAGTTCAAAATATACCGTTATTTTCACAGCTACAAGTTGCTCAGCGTCCATCCAGAGACAGAAATACAAATCGATTTTCTCAATGACCTAAAGCATGACTATAGTTTCTGGTCTCCAGCAACATTAGAACGAGATGCGGACATTTTGGTCAGTCCCACCAAATTCCGGTACCTTACTTCGTTGGTCGAAAAAGCAGGAATGACCCATCAAGTCAAGATTTCAGATGTCGGGAGGTAATTTGTCATGTTTGTTTAGGGAAATACAATTCCTAGTTATAATAACTGTTACCCTGTTGTCAATTGCTAACTAGA